>JBBPLE010000803.1:0-13151 GCA_038089675.1 Boletales sp. KT-2023b
GCCTTCCTGGCAGAGGCATTGACATCCTGGAGATCAGCCTCGACAATGGGCCAGGCTGGTCACCCATGATGGGAGTCATGAATTTGCTACAACCCTCCACCAAGTGATGTGAAACACCCGCAGGTGCACCACGTTCTTGAGCTCTTACACCTGCTTCAATCTCACTTTGGTTTCGGTGCAGTACAACATGATGAGCTGTCAGTCCTGTCCAGAGCCATCATCAGGTCCACGCTCACCATTGCCATTTCGTCCATCCCATCCTTGTTCTGCCACATCAGCCACCCCTTGACGAGCCCGACGCTCGCGACCCCCAGTGCCTGTACCACAAGCAGTGACAGGATTTTCTTGTGCTCGACATACTCCAGCAATGCCTCCAAGACTGCCTGATGGGTGCTCAGCAGCGCTGAGGTCGATGTCAAGAACCGGAGCACGAGCAGATACAGGTCCAGATGCACAGGTCTGTACCCACGCCACCATGACCCCAGCTGATGCTCTGCGTCCCCCCCCGCGTTGCACCGCCATCCAGAACCATATCATGTCCTCGTACAGACCCATCTTGGTCCAGAGACACATCAGTCCGAGCATGTATGCATAGGTTGAGCACAACACAAGTGTGTGCATGGGGTCATATGGCAAGTGCGTGGATTGCAGCAGCTGCAGGGCCCCATTGTGGTTGCCTTGACCATTGTCATTGAGGTAAAGCTTTAGCAGCATGTTCCAGACCGTGACTTGGTCACACTTCTGACCTCCTCGTCTGCACCCCGCTGCAGGAGGCAATGGTCCTGAAATAGTGCACGAATCAACCAACAACCCCATCGATTCACGAAGAGGTTGTCCAACAGGGCCCGGCAGTAACACACCAGGTTTGATTCCACCTGAAAGTGACCGCATCGTCAATGCACACCCATGTCATGTGAGGCACAACACGCATGGCAGCGCCCCCGACATCCCTCAGATAACTAACCACTGTACCCATTCTCAATCATTCCCTTGTCCATGCCGGCATTAGTGCCAATGACTTACACGACAACCCTGAGGTAGTCCTCATACCTGCACCACCGCTTTGCCAGGTACGTTGCCTGCTCAAAGAACCCTGCTTGGCGGCAGATACGAATCATGGTGTTGAGGTCAAAACAGCAGTTCACAACTCATGCCTTCACTTCGTCCAGGACGACCTTGCCATCAAACCCGAGTGCACCCACCACCTTGCCTTCACTGCGCACGAACACGTCCACCTTGGCATAGGTATTGTGAAGCAGCGTGGTTGGCTCCACATTGGGCAGCGCACATATGAAATTCTTGGAGATAGAACAACAATAGCGGAGTCAAGTTGGGAGAGATGAACTGTGTGCAGGTGAATGTGGGCACGACATGGTGATGCAAGCCTATACCTTGTGCACGACATAATTGCCCCAGACACCACTGATTGTCTGTAGATACTCCTTCATCACACCTTCATCACTTTTTTCATATAATACTCACTGTGGTGCCAGAGTATGTCTGTCACATCCAAATGTTGAGTGTGTGCAAACGATGGTGGAGGCGAGTAGAGGTGCTTCTCATACAATAACACCAACTTTGTGCCGATTGGTCTCTCCGTCAAGTGCATCATCTGTGGAACAGTCGGTCAAAATAAAAGTGTGCGATGGAAAGGGGACTCACTGATTCATCGTTGCCTAGAATGTGTATGGAGCCCCATGCAGACATGACGTCTCGGACAACACACTCAAATGTACTGACATACACAACCATCTTGTTTTCCATATCAATGAGCACAACCCATGCAGAATCCGCATCCGTGTTTGCAGAATTTGAAGACAGAGTGTTGGAGAGGGAGGATGCATCAGTAGTGAGCTTCTGTTGCCTCTGGGCAGGTGTTCTCGACGTCCTGCTCAAGGATGTTGGGATAGCCCTGGGGAGAACCATGACCACATAGTTCAAGTGGGTGTGCAAGGAAGATTTTCGACCTGTGTGACTTGATCAGTCAAAGATACATGGAACAGCACCCCACTCACCTTCGTAGCTCACGACACCCAGCCTGCCACCGCTGCCCACACCAACGACTGCTTCATCCCTGCCCAAAACAACCCAGTGAGCTTTCCAATCGACACATGCACACCGCAAGCCTGTGCTGATTTTGTCCACCAGGACAGCCGTAGGGCTGGAATACTTGGGAAGAATGGGGTAGACATATGTTGATGACGTGGTCACGATCATGAGGGAGAGCGTTGGCAGTATATTGGATGAGTCTGCGGCGGGGGGTGACATGGGATCCATGGACATGGATGTGGGTGCGGTTGTAAAAGCCAAAAAGGTGACGGGTTCCGTCGCATTTTCATGAATCATGCGCAATTTCAGAATGGCAGCAGAGGATGACGAGAGGGATTGGTCAAGGTGGCGGTACAACAGTACAGTGCCATCCGCGAAACCAACAGAGAGAAAGGAGAGTGTTGTGGTCAGCGCAAGGGTCATGACCTACATGCGTGATGAGTTCTGCAGGGCATCTGAGCACCACGGCACACACACCGGATGGGGTTTACCGGTGGGCTGCACTTTGGCTGTTCGGAGGAGGAGTGGTGTGCCCATCCGCTTGTTGATCTTGCCGAGATCCCAAAGTTTGAGAATTGATGTGCGCACGTTGTCTTCATCCTTGATGCATGTTAGCATTGGACACGGACACAACAGACACAATGACACACACCAATCGAAACCAGAATTCTCATCTCTTTGACCGTGTGACCCTGAATTCACTACAACCCTCCATGACAACACCAAGTGCAAGCATGGCGGTCATGAGGTGCGGGGGGATGAAGTGGGTCCGCAGTGCGCCAAGGTGGGGTGAGGTGTTCAACATGCACACTTTCTTTAGTAGTGTTGCACTTGGACTGTCGTACATTCCTACCTGGGATGATGAGCTAAGCCATGACACACAGGTAATTAACTGCTTCTAGTGTCACACGTCCGATGAACATTCCCATATTTGGTTTTGCGATAGTAGATACCTTGCATACTTAGCAAAAAAGTTGATTGTGGTCAGCCTCCATAGAATACAATTATATATTTTAAAAAACTGATCTCAGAGCCAAAATTCATGCCACAATGACTGGACAACAATTACCACAACCGTTGCCTCCACCATCACCACCACACCTACCTCTGCTGGAGCCACAGCCGGAGCCGGAGCCGGTGCCACAGTTGCAGCCAGAGCCGGAGCTGCAGCCGCAGCCACAGCCACAACCACAGCTACAGCCGCCAGCACCAGCACCAGTGCGACTGACACAGTGGAGGCTCCTCCTCCATCTTATTGTAATCACACTCGCATGCACACTCGCTGTTGCATTACCTACACTATTAGTGATCGTCGGCTCAGCACTCACTATTTATGGAACCTCCAACATCAAGAACCCGGCAAATGCCAGAAGCATGGGAATATTCTTCAGGCTGGCCATGGCATGTTTTGTTCCCAGCGCGTTTTTTGGGTTAGTGGCAGCTTGGGCATGCAGCACTGCCGGGAAGGGAATCACACAGCTGGCCCTGTTTATCTCTCTCTACTGGGTCATGTACCAGAGCATACAGCTTGCAAAAGTGAAAGGTAAAGTAACTAGTTTCTAAACGCAGGATGCTTATATAATCATCATACAGATCCGCACGTCTGGATCTCGATCATCATATGCGCCCTGGTCGGAGGTGGAAGTATGCATTATGTGCTACACCATGGAATGAAGTATGAGACGTGGAGGGCAGAACACCAGGAAGGGGGAAGGGATGGAAATCATGGTATGTTTATTGTTTTCAAGATGTATTTCTAGTGATACTAATTTTATACAGTCTTTACACGGCTTCGCAAGGCGCTTGGGATTGCTGACAATCAGGTCTAGTAGTAGGTTCCATGGATGTGGGTGCGGTGCGGCACATATGATGTTAAATTTATACATTTATTTGCATGCGTTTTTCCCACTTCTCGCCGCATTTTTCCATTGTTCAAATGTGTGGGAATAAATGTGCAGGTGCTATGATCATTGCCACTCGCACCACACCGAGGCCCTAGCATCATTCCTACTTGAGTCTGCAGTGCGGAAAGGAACCTCAATCCTGCACGTCATATCTTCCCTCTCAATAGTAAGCTTGCATCTCACCTCTTACCATGCGATGCTCACTTACATGCTCGACAGTAAAATGACAGAGATTCAGGCACAGAATTTGGTGGACAAGATCTTAGAAGGTCTCATGCCTGTTGCGAGTATGCATGTTACATACATGGGAAGGTCTCTCACATACCTTTGGTTGGTTGGGTTGAGTGACTTACATCGGGTGATGGTGGTATCGAATAAAGAATCGATTAGATCTCAGCTCTGCTGAGTCTGAAGCTAAATACATAACATGTGTGAACTAATTACTATGTATGTAACATAGAGTCCGTTCAACACTCCCCCTTGCTAAGCATACGGTAGATATGTAAAGCATTAAAACAGAGGGCAGTACTTTTACTTGGTGGAGTTAAACTCCAGTCCAAGCTGGAAGTGGAATTCATTGAACTTGACACGTCCAAGATTCTTTGTGAACATATTGGTGGGATTGTCAGTTCCGGGGATATAGAAAAGCTCCACTAGCTTGTGGACCATGACTGCGTCGTGGATAAAGTGGTATTTTACGTGAATGTGTTTGTTGCGCTTTTCAGTCACAGGGTTTTGCGCTATGAATAAACTACCCTGGTTATCGCCACAGATGGGGATAGGTTTCAGCTTGTAGCCGAGCTCACCCATCATCTCATGGATCCACACACATTGATGTGAGCAATCGCTCAGTGCCATATATTCTGCTTTGGTGGAAGAGACGGTGGTGGTTTTTTGTAAGTGTGAATTCCACAAAAACACACCATCGGCCATCTTAAGGTAGAAGCTGGTTTGAGAATGCATGGTATTAATGTCCTGCGCCCAATCCGAGTTGGTACAGGCAAGAATGCCTTTTCCAGAGGAACCATTATAGAGTAGGGAGTAATCCTGGGTTCCGATAAGGTACCGGCAGATATACAGAGCTCTGTCGAGATGTTCCTGCAATGGGTTGGCTGACATGCGTGCTAGTTGGGTAACCACATACGCGATGTCTGGATGGGTGCCGATCATAAGATACAGCAACGAGCCGATCACAGTCTGAAAACATGTCTGTAATTCATGTTGGATCGGTGCATCGTTCTTCACTGGGTAATAACCCTGTGGGAGAGGGGTAGGTGTGGATTTGGCATTGGTCATGCCGCATCATTCAAGCACCTTGTTGAGGTAATCCTTTTGGTCGATTCGGATGTTACGACCTTCTCAATGAATGTTCATTCGGAGGAATTCAGATGGCTCTCTGAGATCATGACATTCCCACTTCTTCATGAATGCAGCCTTGATCTTGTCTACAAAGATCTTATTAGGGCCACAGAAGAGGGCATTGTCAACATAGACTATTGCTAGACAGATGTCTTTGCCTTTGCGATAAATGAAAAGTCCGGCATCGGTTTTTAACTGTTTGAAGCCGAGTTCCGCCATGGATGCATCAAGCACTTTCCACCAGGCTAAGCCGGCTTGCTTGAGTCCATAAAGTGTGCACAATAGGTGGAGGACTTTGCCTTTTTGGTCGGGAGGCATAAACCCTTCAGGAAATTCCATGTAGATCTTGTTACGATTCACTTCTTTTCTTCGGTCTTCTTCGATATGATAGACCAGCCCGACCTGGTATCTTTTACCTTCTTTAGAGTGCTCTAGAACATGCAACGTGTTCGTCACACACCTTTCATTTCCATCTTCTATTCTCATTATCTACGCTTCTATTTCCTGTGGAAAGTTCTATCTTCACTTTGCTTAGTCACCAACCTTCCATAACCTTCCATTTGTTTCTATCTTTCGCAGTACTTAAGCCATTGTCTTACTCGATGTAACCCCAGCTTAGTCCTGCTCAATCCTACCTTGATCACTTCGAACTCTTGACACCCCTCGTCGACTCATCGTCAAACAATCCCCTTGAATCTCTTGTCGACTCATCGTCGGACGATCCCCTTTGAACCTCTCGTTGACTCTTCATCAGACAACCCCCTTGATCTCTTCGTCGACTCATCGTCAGACTACCCCTTGATCTCTTCGTCGACTCATCGTCAGACTACCCCTTGATCTCTTCGTCGACTCATCGTTGGACAAACCCTTTGACTATTCAGCAAGCCCTCTTGACTGAATCATCTGAACCCCTTGACCCTCTGTTAGTTCTTTGAGCCTATGCTCATTCCTACCCGGACCAAGCATAACAAAAGGACTAAGCTCCTCTTTTCGAGCTACCATCGTTGTAGTCTCTCACCATTTCCTCCCCTCGAACCCCAGGAGCCCTTGAAAGGGCACTACGTCGCTCTTATCAAGTCCCCTCTGAATCTCCCCCCTCCACTGAACCCTCAGACGAAGAAACCTTCGCTCCTGCCCCTGACATCTTTCCTCGGGAACCAACTCCTCCCCTCCCCACCCCTACCATAACCAGACCCCTCCTCCTTCCTCCTTCCTCCCCCATCCTCCACTCCCATTCCCCCTCGTCAGTTTGTTCCCTCACACCCACTTCCCCCTTTCCTCCCCCCACAACCTCCTCGTCCCACCATGACTTCTAAACCCGTCGAACTTCGCATCGGCGCCCCCAAAAACTTTGATGGTGACTACGCCAAAGCCACGATTTGGTTGGACTCTGTCCAAACCTACCTCCTCGTCAATGAAGAAGTCTATACCACCGACGCCAAGAAGATAGCCTTCGCCCTCTCGTATATGACTAAGGGAGCTGCCCTTACCTGGGCCTCCTCCTTCCAAAAAGCCGCCCTTAACGCAAACAAGGGTTTCGGTACCTATGCAGATTTTATCACCAAATTCAACACTGCCTTCGAACACAAAGACACCGTTGCTCTCTCCATCACCTAGCTCTCGTCCACCAAGATGGAAGGAAAACCCTCCCTTTCCGACCTCACCAAGTACATCTCCGAATTCCGAAACCATGTCCAGATCTGCAGAATCACAGACCAAAATGTCCTCATCGGATACTTCTCCACTGGCATCTACACCAAACTCATGCGCCGCATCATGTCTATGGACACCATCCCCACCAAAATTGACGAATGGTACGCCAAATCCACTCACTTCCTCACCCAATGGGGAAGAGCTGACGATATGGCAAAACAAGGCAAGACCACTTCCCCCTCCTACCACTCGTTCTCCTCCTCCTCCTCCCACCCCCAGAAAGACCCTGACGCCATGGATGTTGATGCCATCAAGGTATCCAAGTTAAACCTGGAAGAACAGAAACGCTGCATCGCCAAAGGACTTTGCTTCCGCTGCCGAAAACCCGGACATCTCTCTGGAGAGTGCCCCCACTTCTCTTCCCAGCCAAAGAAAACTGGAGAAAGGAATGTTAGGAAAGTCGAAGAAGTCCCCAGGCTAGTAGAAGTTGAGGACGATGACGAAGAAGAAACCATAGCAAGAATCTCCTTCGTACCCTCCAATGAGGATTTTTAAAACAGAGACCTTCCCCAACGCAAGGCTCTCCCTCTTTTACGTGTGCTCCTGTACTTGTATCATTGATTACCAAACAGTCTATGCAAATTCCCATTGAAATCGTCGAACCCTTGCACCTAAAAGCCGTTGGAACTCGTGCTCTCGTTGACTCAGGAGCACAAATCTCTTGCATCGATTGGGACTTTGTTCAAAAACATCGTCTCCCGAAAGAATGACTCCCCACCCCCATCACCGTCAAAAATGTTGACCAATCCTTGAACAAGAACGGTCTTATCCGTTTTTCCACCATGCTCTATGTCCACATTGGACAACTCATGCACCGCATCACGTTCTACATCCTCAACTGTGGAAAAGAGAACGTAATCCTTGGACTTCCCTGGCTTAGGAAAGTTAACCCCACCATCAACTGGATCAAGCAAGAGCTATCCATTTCCCTCAACTCCGATCAATCCCAGGAGATTTATTACAACCGTACCAAACTGACTCCTGCTCCCTCGACACCATCCCCTCGCCCACCTCGACATGTACAAATTGACTCCGTCTGGGACGGACATCTCTACGATTACATGAAGAAGGACACCAAAGCTCGATACCTCCAACGAGCTAACGACAACCGAATCATCAATCGAATCATGTGCTGCGGATCTCAATTTATTCCCTCTGCCACCATTGCCAAGATTACTATGGCAACTGAACTAGCTATGGCCGCTGAGAAAGCCAAACCAAAGGCAACTCTCCCCCCTGAATACTCGTCCTTTGCCTCCGTCTTCTCGAAGGAAGCAACTGACCACGTTCCCCCTAGCCGACCCTACGACCATGAGATTAATCTCGATGACTCCTTCACCCTGAAAGTTGGCAAGATTTACCCTCTCTCCCCTGACGAAAAAGCTGCTACTGACGCATTTCTCGATGAGAACCTCAAAGCAGGAAAGATTCGTCCCTCCAACTCACCCCAAGCCTCCCCCTTCTTCTTCATTAAAAAGAAGGACGGTGGCCTTCAACCCTGCCAAGACTATCGCTACGTCAACGAACACACCATCCGCAACACCTATCCCCTTCCCCTCATCTCTGACCTCGTCAATAAACTTAAAGGTGCCAAGACCTTTACCAAGTTCGATGTTCGTTGGGGATACAACAATGTCCACATCAAGGATGGTCACCAATGGAAAGCGGCCTTCATCACCCACAAAGGACTGTTTGAACCGACGGTCATGTTCTTTGGTCTTTGTAACTCCCCTGCCACCTTCCAACGTTTCATGAACAACTCCTTCCGTGATATGATCGCAGAAGGATGGCTCGTCATCTACATGGACGACCTTCTCATCTTCTCCCCCAACACCAAAACCCACGAGGAGCGAACCAAACGAGTACTCCAACATATGACCGAGTTAGATCTTCACCTCAAACTCGAGAAATGCACGTTTGCTACCAATGAGGTTGAATACCTTGGCATGATTGTACGCCCCAATGAGCTCGCCATGGACCCAGTGAAACTAGATGGTATTCGTGAATGGCCAACCCCCACTAAAGTCAAAAATGTCCGCTCTTTCTTGAGGTTTGCCAATTTCTACTGGCGATTCATCGCCAACTACTCCAACATCGCCCGCCCTCTCCTTGACCTTACAAAGAAGAACCAACCCTGGAACTGGTCCCCTGATTGCCAACAATCCTTTGATGAACTGAAACGACTTTTCCTTAGTCGTCCAATCCTCCATCTCCCAGACCCCGCCCGCCCCTTTTCCATCGCCACAGATGCCTCCAAATATGCCTCTGGTGGAGTCCTCCTCCAAACCGATACCAATGGAGATTGGCATCCATGTTCCTACCTCTTGCAATCCTTCTCCCCCGCCGAACGCAACTATGACATCTATGATAGGGAACTCCTCACCGTCATTCGTGGCCTTAAAACCTGGCGCCACTACCTCCAAGGATCCCCCTTCCCCATCGAAGTCTTCACCGATCACAAAAACCCCACGTACTTCCGCCAACCCCAGAAACTCAACCGACGACAGGCTCGTTGGCTGCTTGACATTTCTGACTTCGACCTTCACCTGACCCATGTCCCTGGTACCTCTCTTGCCACACCCGATGCCCTCTCTTGTCGCCCAGATCTTCTCCCATCAACCGACGAGGATAATGACAATGTAACCCTCCTCCCTGACACTCTCTTTATCAACCTCATCGACACCTCCCTCCAAACTAAACTGGCTGCCTCCTCCGCCTCTGATCCTCTCGTTCTGGAAGCGCTGCACACTACCACCGGTGATATCCCTGCCCAATTCCATTCTCGTCTCTCTGATTGGCAATACGATGCTGGCATCCTCACCTTCCAGGGACGTATCTATGTTCCCCCAGACCTCCGCCGCTCCATCGTTGAACGACATCATGATCACGCCTCTGCTGGTCACCCCGGATATCTTAAAACCCGCCAACTCGTCGCTGCTGAGTTTTGGTGGCCCAGTCTCGCTCAGTTTGTGCGAAAATACGTCGAAGGCTGCACCCTCTGCCAATCCTCCAAAGCAAACACTCATCCCACCACCCCTCCCCTCTTCCCCATCGCCTCCTCTTCTACCGTTCCCTTCCGACAGATTTCCTGTGACCTCATCACAGACCTCCCTGTCTCCAATGGCTTCGACAGTCTTTTGGTCGTGGTCGACCATGGGCTTACTAAGGGGGTGATTCTCTGCCCTACCAAGAAATCCATCTCCGCCGAGGGAATCGCCTCCCTCTTTTTCCACAAGGTTTATACTCGGTTCGGCCTTTATGACAAGATCATCTCGGATTGTGGGCCCCAGTTCGCCTCTTCCTTCGCAAAAGAACTTGGACGCCTCCTCAGATACAACCTCTCCCTCTCCACGGCTTACCACCCTCAGTCCGACGGAGAAACCGAATGGGTAAACCAAGAAGTGGAAACCTATCTTCAGATCTTTTGCGGCAATTCCCCCTCCACATGGTCTGACCTCATCTCCCACACCGAATTCGCCCACAATCACTGCCCTCACTCCATCACCAACAAATCGCCATTCTTCCTCATGATGGGATTTGAACCCTGTCCCCTTCCCACTATCATTGCCGAAACCAACCTCCCTGCAGTCGAAGAACAACTGAAACTCCTCTCCACAGCTCGAGATGAAGCCCTGGCGGCCCATGAGCTTGCCAGACAAGTCATGAAATCCCACTTCCATGGAAAGTTCACTCCCTTCCGTAAAGGTGATAAGGTTTGGCTAGAAGCTCGAAACCTGAAACGTCTTATCTCCCATCTGAAGTTTGCTCCTAAGCGAGAAGGACCATTTACCGTTACCCAGGTCCTTTCCCCCCTTACTTATAAACTCCGCCTCCCACGAACGTGGAAAATACACCCGGTCTTCCATGTATCTCTGTTATCGCCCTATCGTGAAAACGACATACACAGACTGAACTTCCCTTCTCCTCCACCCGACCTTATCAACGGAGAAGAGGAGTACGAAATGGAAAAGATCATCCAACACTGTGGACCCCCAAACAACCGAAAATTCCTAGTCCGCTGGAAGGGATATTCGGCCGAAGAAGACTCCTGGTTACCCGAATCGGAGTTTGACCACGCCAAGGAAATCTTATCTGAGTATAAGACCCTTCACCCTCACGTCTTCCCTCCCTCATCCCTTGCACCACCTACGAAACACAAACATGTCCACTCCTGCTAGATCCCCTTCCCCCACCGCTGCTACCACTGGCTGGACCACCCCTTTGCTCTATCGTATCCAAGGCCTTGATTTGACTAATTACAACCCAGGCATTCCCAGGTCTACGTCCCCTCCTCTGCATCTCCCTCCTCTCGATCCTAACCCCGTCGTCTTCGTCGAGTTACCTCTTTATGCCCAACATATCTGCCCAGACCCCTTCCCTGTCACCGAACAGTCTTCCCTTATGTTACTCTTTGAAACCCCCCACCTCCTTACCCCCCTTCGTGCCCATTTAGAACCATTCTCCCCTCTCGATACCCTTCTTCTCCTTTTCCAAGAAATCCATAGCCTCTACCCCCTTGCCAACCAGATGTCGGACTACCCCACGGAACACATCGCCGCCCTCCACGAAACCTGCACTGAGCTTACCAACCT
Source organism: Boletales sp. KT-2023b (assembly GCA_038089675.1). Lineage (NCBI taxonomy): Eukaryota > Fungi > Basidiomycota > Agaricomycetes > Boletales > Boletales sp. KT-2023b. The sequence goes on from JBBPLE010000803.1 coordinate 11,618, forward strand.
TGTCCTTTCCATCATGCACCAGCTAGAAATGGACAAACTCACTAAGGATGTCCTACGATACACCTGAGAGCTTGACGAACGCCACCGCCTTCACCAGAACCCCTCCTCTGAAGTATCTGAAGAACCTTTTACTCTTGAGGAACTTGCCGTCATGGAATGAGCCGAAGTCAGTTGGGATGGGCAATGTAATGTCCCTCTCTCTCCCGACCACTACCTTTACAGCTGGGCATGTTTCCATTGCCACTGACTCTCCCACATCCGCATCAATTGCCCATATTATGTCTGCCCTCACTGCGCCTGCCACCGTCCCGGCCATACCCAACACCGCTGTCCTCGTCGTCCACATCCTCGTATCCTTAACCCTGTAAATTCCTCCTCCTCTTCTGCTTCTTCTACACATTCTAGGTGTTCTGGTCCATCCCAACCCCTTGTCGAACGACTTTCCGACCCCCCATCTAGCTCTGGCTCTGTTCCTAGACCGATCCCTCCCCCTTCATCCTGTCATCGCCGAACCCCCCACCCTCGTCAACGTCATCATCGCCCCTCCCCTGACCTTGAACTCGCCGATCTTGACTTGAACGACAATGACCCAGGGTATGATGACTCTGCATATGCCAACATGACCGGTTCCCCTGGTGAAGATAGGTGCATGGACTTCTGATTTTTCTTTTGATTTTATTCTTCATAGTGATTTCGAATGTACTCCGGGGGTAATGTTACAATTCACTTCTTTTCCTTCGTTATTCTTTGATACGATAGACCGGCCCGACCCGGTATCTTTTATCTTCTTTAGAGTGCTCTAGAACATGCAACGTGTTTGCTGCACACCTTTCATTTCCGTCTTCTATTCTTGCTATCTACGCTTCTATTTCCTGTGGAAGGTTCTATCTTCACTTCACTTAGTCACCAACCTTCCATGACCTTCCAATACCTTCTACCCTTCGCAGTACTTAAGCCGTTGTCTTACTCGATGTAACCCCAGCTTAGTCCTGCTCAATTCTACCTTGACCACCTTGACTTTCTCGTCGACTTATTGTCGGACGATTTCCTTGATCCCTCTTGTCGATTCATCATCGGACGATCCCCTTGAACCTCTCATCGACTTATCGTTGGACGACTCCTTTGAACCTCTCATTGACTTATCGTCGGATGACTCCTTTGACTTGTCGGCAAGCATCCCTTGACCGAATCCCTTGAACCTTTGACTCCCAGTTAGTTCTTTGAGCCTACACTCGTTCCTACCCAGACCAAGCGTAACATACGCCATCAAAGTTTTCGGGGGTGCCGATGCGAAGTTCGACGGGTTTAGAAGTCATGGTGGGACAAGGAGGTTGTGGGGGGAGGAAAGGGGGAAGTGGGTGTGAGGGAATGAACTGACGAGGGGGAATGGGAGTGGAGGATGGGGGAGGAAGGAGGAGGGGTCTGGCTACAGTAGGGGTGGGGAGGGGAGGAGTTGGTTCCCGAGGAAAGATGTCAGGGGCAGGAGCGAAGGTTTCTTCGTCTGAGGGTTCAGTGGAGGGGGGAGATTCAGAGG
>JBBPLE010000804.1:0-13127 GCA_038089675.1 Boletales sp. KT-2023b
GCTCGACAGCGATGGAAATAAAATATTCGGTATGCGACCCTACATCGACCATATCCTTCGGCTGCAAATGTATGATTGGGAGATGAACGCGTTGAGGGATTTCGCGAAGGACATCGTGAAAGATAATACGATCTCGGCCGCGGACACACGCAAAGTAAGTTGTCTCTCTTAATATTCATGTACACTGCTGTACGATTGTGGCCGTCCCGGGACGGCCACACGCACACACATTGTACGAGCTCACGTGACGAAGATGGTCACACTGTCGTGGCCGTCCTAGGACGGCGCGCTCACTCTGTGCGAGACCAGACGCTTAACAACGCCGTGCGGTTGATTGCCATTCGCGAGAACACGTGCCAAGTTATGGCCGTGTTGTCGTGGCCGTCCCGGGATGGCACGCTCACCCCGCGCGAGACAGGCGCCTAACACCTTCGTGCGCTTAATTGTAATTCGCGAGAACACGTGCCAAACTATGGCCGTGCTGTCGTGGCCGTCCTAGGACGGACGTTCTGTGAGTTGGCATCAATATAATTGTACTCACGTATTTCTCTACAGCATTTTTACATCGAATTTCGTCGTTCTATGCTTCATCCTCGCCTCAGTCCCAAATCGACCGACTATTGGAAGAAACCACAATCCCTCGACGCCTGGCAAAGTTCGAATGAGCGAATGGTCAAACTCGACGTCCTCGCTCAGCTTGTCGTCTATCACCTGAAGCAGGACGGAAGTCGCCCACTCACCATGGATACCGACGGGAAGACACTAGTGTCAAACAACGATTTCAGCGAAGATCTCCAGTCGTATCCAGAATGCGACCGTGTTGTCGTTTACGCAGCATTCCCAAGTTCTAACCAGGCAATCCTCGACGTGCGTACCATTGTGTATTATTACTCTGTGTTAAAGTTCAATCGATCTAATCCGCACCAGATCTTCGATCTGTACGGTATCAAGGCCGTTGAGCTCAACGGCTCATTGTCGATCAAACGACGACAAGAGGCACTTTCAGCGTTTCGCACATCTACCAAGGATGCTGGCCCGCGCGTTCTCATCCTCTCCAACGTCGGTGTTGTCGGATTAAATCTCGCCTGCGCGAACATTATGGTTATCCTGGTATGTCATTTCTCATCCCATGTCTCCCCACATCACACCGTCTCATTTGTTTTGCAGGATACTACATGGTCAGCTCTCGACGACGAGCAGCTGAGAGGACGGATTTTCCGTTTCCCTCAGCAAAAGCAAGTTCAAATTTACCGCTTAATCGCACTACGCACTCCCGACGTCTTTTTAAACAATATTTCGTTCGACAAGGGACAAATGCACGCGGCGTTTATAGGTTGCGATCACGAAATCCGTAAGTCCTATCCTACATCGCGTTTACCAACCGACTAACTATCTCTAAACATCATCCATTATAGGAAACATGTTTCCAAGCGAATCCAGCGATGCCTCCGACGACCTCCTCTCAATACCCGGCACCTCCGATACGAGAAAAACGAAGAAATCTCAGCGCGGCAAAGACAACGCTGATGTCGACTCAATCAGTAGCGACGACATCCAACTGGACGACATCGAGGTTCCGAAGGGCCGAAACAAACGCGGTTCGAAGAAGGCAATTTTAAAGTCGCCTCAAGCCGGCGAAAAACGGCCGCCACCTCCCACTTCACCCAAAAAACCGACGTCGGCTGCTCCTGCCCCATCGACTCCGACAGGACCAACACGCAGGAAGCGGGCACGCAAGGCAGTCGACGATTCCCCCAGTCCATCGAAGGGAATCAAGAAGAAGGGCAAGGGCAAGAAAGGAAAACAGCGAGAGGAGCCAAATCAAACCGATGAAGGTGAACTCGTTTCAGCCACTGGTTCTATGACTGTTACAGAACCCCCCGCCGCTCCCCTCGCCGCTCCCCCCGTCGTTCCCCCCGTCGCTCCCCCCGTCGCTCCCCTCGTCGCCCCCACCGCCACTCCCATCCCATCCATCCCCTTCTCCCCCGGAGGCAGTCGCGACGACGCTGTCCTCGCCGCCCTTATGCAGCCAGGCGGGCAGGCAGACCCGTTCGAGGATGAAGAGTTCGCCCTGCGTTCTCTTCGCGATCCGGCTCTTCGTGCCTCCTCCCCTCTCACCGAATTGCCCTCGTCCCAGGACATACACATGTCCTCGCCCCGTATGTTTAATTTCTCCACAAATTTCACTACTAACATCTGTGCTACAGCTCGCAACGTCGTCGTCGAATCCAGCATCTCCGCGTCCGTTCAACCTTCGCGCCCAGTCCATCGAGGATCCCTGGCCGAAAACAGGGATGGCAGCGGGTTCGCCAGGAGAGGCGGAAAGCGCAGGGGGCGTCATTAAAGGTAAAGTTCATTCAACCTTAATGCGTTTTTAGGTTTATCTCACATCCTTTACTGCGATTTTAGTTTCTACTTAGTTTGTACTCAATAATGTACATAGGCATTCGGAATCCAAGCGACTCATCACGCTTCAGTTGTTGCTGTTCCGCCGTTCGCTTGCCGCGTCGTATCGCAATGGCAGATACCCGTTCGGCAAATTGGGCTGATACAATACTTTGCGACAAACTCTGACCACCTAGAGCACTATGGATACTATACCGCCACTCCCATCTGGTTGGACATCGACCCGGTACGCCGTTCGACTCACAGTGATGATCACCGCATAAAACCTTTCTCAAGGGCCACAACAACGTAGCCGCCATCTCGCTTGCGATCTATCTCAATAACATTGATCTCCTCGGTGTATCCACTGCCAGTTCACCCCATCTCATGTCATGGAAGGATAACAACCACACAGGTGCACGGAAACACCACCGTCCAGCGGGCCGTGATCAACGCGGCACGGTGCCTCCACACCTTCACAGCCCCTACGCATATCAAGGTCTATCCCAGCACGCAGAAGTCACTGTCAAGAACCGCGCCAAAGCATTGCCCAGAGATACAACAGGCTCGCAGGTGTTGTCGGACTACCGTCCCCAGACAGCCCGGACGTCCAAATGCGTCTAGCGTGCAGCGACGACGGCACGCCCATCTCGGTCCTGCAGGGCATCACCTCCGCCGTCAAAATACGCCTGGAACACCGGTGTCGGTCACAAAGTCATGGTCGTCTCGAGTGGTCCGATGACGAACATGGCCGTGTTCATCTCTGCCCACCCCGAGCTTTTGAAGGGCATCGAGCAGTTTGTGTTCATGGACAGCGGAAACGGGTTCGGGAACATCACACCTGCGGCAGGTGAGTGACTGTGGACATGCATTTGTGACCATGCCATTTACAGAATACAACATTCTATGCGATCGTACGTGCATCCTCGTACTATGATCTGTACTGCTTCGGCTGCGTATACGATCATGGTCGTGGATGATCAACTCTTCTGAAGACGGTCATGCTCCCCATCAACACCACTCACACTACCATCATGAACAATGCCATCCATGCGCGCCTCTGCTCTGCCCACCCGCATGATCCACATCAGCAAAACACACATTTAGTTACAGGGGGGGCAGGCAGCGCCATCGAACGAGCCGTTGGGTTGATCGATGGTTGCAGAGGGTGGGGAGGTGACAAGCAACATTGTCGTCGCTGTGTCCCCACCCTTGTCCCTGTCATCGCTGCATCAGGTGGTGAGTGGGCTGCAAGCGTAGGCGTCGACATACGGTGATGGAACAGACTACGTCGCCCTGTCGCGTCCCCCTCGTCCTGTCGCACCTCCCTCGTCCTGTCACGTCCCCCTCGTCGCGTCGCAGCCGTCCTGACGTGTTCGTCATACCGTCCCCGTCGCGACATGGCTATCGTGTCAGCGTCGTCAGCGTCGTCACGTGGTGATGGGATGGGTGCGTGTGAAGGCATGGAGCAATGGGCTACGAGAAGGTGGCGGCGGTGGGCAGCGCCATCGAACGGGCCGTTGGGCTGATCGATGGTTGCAGAGGGTGGGGAGGCGGCAGGCGACCTTGTCGTCGTTGTGTCCCCACCCTTGTCCCTGTCGTCACTACATCAGATGGTGAGTGGGCGTCAGTGTCGACGTATGGTGATGGAACCCTGTTGCACCCCCTCGTCGCGTTGTGTCCCCCTCGTCGTGTTGTGTCCCCCTCGTCGTGTCGCATCCCCCTCGTTCTGGCATGTCCCCCTCGTCCTGGTGCGTCCCCCTCGTCCTGGCGCATCCCCCTCGTCCTGTCGTGTCCCCCTTGTCGCGTCGCGGTCGTCTTGACGTGTTCGTCATGCCATCCTCGTCGCGACGTGGCTATCGTGTCGGCGTTGTCGTCGTGCGGTGATGAGATGGGCGTGTGAGGGCGTGGAGGTGGTGGGTACCACGTCGAACGAGCTATTGGGCTCGTCGACGGCGGGGGAGAGGTGGGTGGCGGGCGGTATCGTTGGATGAGCCGTTGGGCTCATGGGGGGTCACGGAGGTAGCAGGTGGTGGGTCGAACGAGCCCTAACGGCTCGTCAACGGTGCTGGAGGGTGGGTGATGGATACGGTAAGTATTGACTTAGGATTTTTTTTTGGTGAACGGCCATGTGACTTGCACGTGACCATTCATTTTGCTCGCGCTACCACCCTACCACCACGTCCTCCACGTCCTCCAGAACCGTCCACGAGCCGTTAGGGCTCGTTCGACCCACCACCTGCTACCTCTGTGACCCCCCATGAGCCCAACGGCTCATCCGACGATACCGCCCGCCACCCACCTCTCCCCTGCCGTCGACGAGCCCGATAGCTCGTTCGACGTGGTACCCACCACCTCCACGCCCTCACGCGCCCGTCTCATCACTGCGCGACAACGCCGACAACGCCGACACGATAGCCACGTCGCGACGAGGACGGCATGACGACCACGACGTGACAGGACAGAGGGGGACACGACAGGATGAGGTGGACACGACAAGACGAGGGAGAAACGACAAGTCGAGGGGGTGCAACAGGGCAACACCCGTTCCATCACCGTACGTCGACACTAACGCCCACTCACCATCTGATGTAGTGACGACAGACAAGGGTGGGGACACAACGACGACAACGTCGCCTGCCACCTCCCCACCATCGATCAGTCCAATGGCCCGTTCGATGGCACTGCCCACCGCCGCCACCCTGTTGTAGCTCATCGCTCCATGCCCTCATGCGCGCCCATCCCATCACCGCGCGACGAGGACGGCATGACGAACATGTCAAGACAACCGCGACGCGACGAGGGGGACGCGACAGGACGAGGGGGCGCAACAGAGTGACGTGGCCCGTTCCATCACGGTACGTCGACACTGACGCCCACTCACTACCTGATGTAGCGACGACGGGGACGAAGGTGGGGACACGATAGCGTACCGCGTGATGACGTCAACGCGTCATGCGTGCGCGACCATGAATCGATGGATGACCCGCGCCAGGACGCCAGAGCAAGGTGCAGCGGTGTGCAGGCGCGATGACCACCATGCGACGAGGATGCCAACACGATAACCATGACGGGATGAGGACGGCATGACGAACACGTCAAGACGACCGTGATGCGACGTGGGGGATGCGATAGGACGAGGGGGGCGCAACAGGGCGACGTAGCCCATTCCATCAGCGTACATCGATGCCCACGCCCATTCACTACCTGATGTAGCGACGACAGGGATGAGGGTGGGGACACGACGCGACGACACCAGCGCGTCACGCGTGTGGGACGACGAATCGATCGACGACCCCGTCAGGATGCCAAAGCAAGATGCAGCGGCATGCAGGTGCGACAACCACCATGCGACGATGAAGGAGCCAGGACTGCCCCGATGTGCCGGGGCAGCGTGATAACCATGATGTGATGAGGATGCCATACTGACCCCACACATGCCAGAATGCCAGAGCAAGGCGCACTGGTGTGGGGGACGATGAGGCAGGTGTGCTGGGACAGCATGACCACCACCACGCGACGAGGAGGACCCCAGGGCGAGACAGTGGGGAGTGCACGTCGACCATGTGATGACGAGGCAGACGCGCTGGGGCAGCACGATGATGAAGATGCGACATGGAGGACGCGACGACAATCCAGTGATGACCACACCCGCCAGGACAGTGCGGTTGGGAGAGAGCATCAGCCACAACACGATGCGGATGCCATGATGAAGCCATCAGGACGACCGCGATGTGACAAAGGGTAACAGGATAGCACGGTCATCCTCTTCAACGGTACCTGAACAAGACAATAGTGTACCCGCTACAGCCGGGTCAGTCCATCCTTTAATGTGCACAGGACCTCGTTGAGATTGCCATGCTCAATTTGTCCACTGGGGTTCGTGCCTTGATAGTGGCGCGAACAGGTCGTTTGCTGTCGGTCGTGCATATTTGGTGATCTGGATCGACACGGCCGAGTCTTGCATTTTGTCTGCGTGAGGGGCGGGTGCCCTGTTATCCGATTCAGGCAGTAATGTCTGTGCACATGGTGATTTATTGTCGATGGCAGCCTTCGAACACGGAGGTGATCAATGTGGGCTGACGACTTGCAGCTATGTCTGGGATTGTCTTCTTACATGCCTGTTTTTCTTGACACACGTTTCTTCATGCACTAGTTCTGTACCCGTAATGAAATGAGTTTTTGTTCACCGAAAACATGCCTTCGCTAAGTATTTAAAAAAAAATACGCATTGCACAACGACACAATGCACAGAAACATGAAAATCAGATGCACAATGACTGTCTGGGGGTCGACACGAAGACACGAAAACATGACTACTAAAAGCGTAAGGAAGTGCCGACATGCCGCACACAGACCAAAGTCCGAACAAGAGGTATGTGACCAAGTGACCAACATGATCATCACCATGACCACAGCACACTTGTATTCGTGCATGTGGCATCCATGAGGCATCAGCCCTCACCTGCTTTACGGCCGTCTATCCTCCCCCTCACAACTCCCTCCTCTATAACCCGTCCAGACGACATCACCACTGCCTTTGCCCACACATCCATCGTGTTTGGTGGCCACCTTGACATCGTGCATTGTAGGCAAGGCTGAAGGCACACCCGACAATGCTGATGCCCGTACACTCTTCGAGGTGAACTTTCGGAGTGCTGCCACTGTGAGTCATGCAGCAGTCCCGTTTTTCAGGGAGGTGAACCCACCTGGGCAAGGTGGTGTCATCCTGTAGAACAGTTCCGTGCCAGGCTTTATTGGGCTGCCTCTCGCATGGCATTTTATCTGGCGAGGTGTGTCAACTTGCACGTTGCATTTTTCCTCATTGACGCTTCATACATTGCTCCAGCAAGCATATTGTGTACAGTTCCTACCCGAGTTTGACGCAAAGATTCGAACAGGCATACCCATCGAAGATTTCATAGAAACCCTCTCGAGAGAAATCCCACTCGAATCAAACATTCAGGCAAGTCTGTCCCTTCATGACCCATGCCACTTATCACATCCAACTAGATCTGCATTTCTCAGCCCGGCACTCTTAACATCTATTTCTACGAAACAATTCGCTTGCTAGGAGTAACCAGCCCCCATTGGTGGCGTCCTCACGGTCGTCAGGGTAAGTCACTTTAGTCGCTTGGCGGTATGCCAACCACTTCGGAGCCAGGTAAGCTGCCCTAGGCCGGTTGACGGTGTGACTCAGTGACGTGCTGAGTTTCCCAAAAAGACATCGCTGGCTCTGGCCGGTTCTAACGAGAATGGGTCGCATACTGTTTCAAGTCGAACCATCATGGGTACGTATGTCGATCCTGTCGTTTGTATTGCCACTTAACAATTTAGCAACCAGAATAACCAGAATAACTGCCGGATATTGATCCCATGTGGCAGTCCCAGGACCGACACCACGACACAGGTCGCACGGCATGGAGTACCGCTGGCACAACGCGAAGGATGGCACGAACGGCCATCCCGGGACGGACAGCACAACACAGGTGTCATCACATGGGTTATATAGCTAGCATTGTGTCTGCATGGCACGAGTGGCAGTCCCGGGACGGACAGCACAACACAGGTATCATCACATGGGATACCGCTAGCATTGTGTCTGCATGGCACGAGTGGCAGTCCCGGGACGGACAGTACAACACAGGTATCATCACATGGGATACCGCTAGCATTGTTGTCTGCATGGCGCGAGTGGCAGTCCCGGGACGGACAAGTTGACACAGGTGGCAACATATGGAGATATTGCTAGCAATTTGTGAGCATGGCACAAGTGGCCGTCCGAGGACGGACAATGAGACACAGGTGGCATCAATAGCCTTGATGTAGCAAGGCCTTATGAATGTGCATTTCGTCTGCAGATTCTAAATAAATACAATTATTTACCAGAATAAGATGGGATTTGAGAACCTTGTGCCTAGGATACGAGGGATCCAGGAATCTTGTCACAGCAAGGCACATGTTGGCTTGCCAACTCTAGTGAAAGTATTAATAGCACCTTGTGAGCATGGCGCGAGTAGCCGTCGCGGGATGGACAAACAATCTACTGATCTGTACAAAAAGTATAAGACCATATATATAGTGTCTTCACTGATCAAGATTCTATTCTAAATGCAATTTGCATTGGACACAATATGAAGATTTTAGATGTGCATCACATGTGGTCATCCTAAGATGGACATAAATATGTCCTATAGTGGCATTACATTAATAGTCTTTATAGAAAATGTCAGTAAACTGATTGGCTTCCACATCATTCATTATAGTGTCACTCACCTTATCAACTTTACACAATCTGGTCATTAACAAAACAATTTGTTCATGAAGTCCTATTGCTTATGTTGATCGTCCCTGACTAGTACATCCTCGTTTAACAGCACTAACGGCACTAGTATTCAATTGCCCGGCTATTCATTGCCGATCGGAGCTATAATCATACATATAACATCTCTCTTTCCCAGATAGCTCTTTCTTCCCCCCCACAACCCTTCTCTTCATCCCCTCACAGTCTAATATTCCCCAGATAGCTATGGGCGCTCGTCGTTATCCTGATGACCGTGAAGAACACGGAGTGCAACTCACATTCAGAGAATTTGTCACCACTGCTCGCGAGCTGTATGTCAAGATGCAAGATGACTCTCTGACAACAGATGAGGAGGATATCGCCTCGAAGGAATTCTTTCAGTTCATGCTGGCAGGGCGCACGCAAGTCGACGATATCAACAGGCACATCACTTTGAATGCCTGTCAAGGCCTTCCTGTCCCCCCATCCTATAATCTCAGCAGGGATTACGACTCTCTCATCGGTGTCTCCGAAAACCTGCCATACAAGTCTCATTTGGCAATCAATCCTGTTCCTCCCTTCAGAGAGACATTGTTTAAATCCAATCATATGAAGTCAATTGCATACAGAGATGTAAGTCATGATATTATGTCATTTGTTGTCAAACACAATGTTGATATTCTCTTTAGGGAAAAAGCTTATATGCTCCAATGCACAAGATTCCCAACTTTGCTTTTGGCAAGGTTGCAAATCGTTCCGTCATACGAGTCTTCTTTCCACGAATGTTTGCAATGAACGACTCTCCAAAGATCTCTCCCACCGACATGGAACTCATCTACAACAAATGTCTACGACCTCTTGTTCTACAGCACCTATCAAACATGGCCACCCATTGGCCTGTAAGCTATGCTGCTGCACTCACTCTCTATCGGGATAATAGGAGTCGAATTCATCCTGGTTCCCTCGACATACCAGAGCATATCCTAGATGTCTTTGGTCAAGCCTACCTTGAAGCACTAAGCAAAGTTAGGCCATATTTTCGTGATGCATATTTTGTCCATGAACTTCGTGGGTGGAAAGGAGCAACCATTCATAATCCTTTTGATGCTGAAGAAAGGAAAATTGCTCTCTCAGACCTCACATCTGACCTGGACATGGATAATATTGATTTGAAGGATTGGTTCATTGATATAGCTCTTGAGGTTGGAGTTAATGACCATGTTGTCACTTGGCGGACAAGTGGTCACAAATACCTTCTTCAGCATTGCCTTCCAAGTCAGGACAATGAGGCTATGGATGACCTGATCAAAAAGAACTCTTTCCTTCAAGACCGCATGATGCACTTTCTTGATCTTTCTGGGTTTCATTGTGAAACAGGCAAACAGGGGAAACAGGATGATGTGAAGTACATTCAAGCTTATACAACAGAGAAGACAATGGCATATCAACTTCATCAAGGTCTTTTCACAGAGAAAGATCCTCAAGACCTCCTTACAACTCCAAAGTTGGAAAAATTGGTGAAGGATATTGAGGAAATGAGTGTCATTCTCTTTGAATGCACTGGAGATGGTGAGGATCAGCAAAATCCACAAGATGGATGTGCTCGGATTGAGGTCCGGGTATCAATGAGCAAGGCACTCACAACATTGACAACATGTCCATCTCGGTTGCTCAGACGTTGCACTGTTTGTATACCATCTCAAGATTGGTGGTATGTGTTTTTCAATATCAATATGCCTGCTGTTATTGACTACTTCTGTTTTATTATAATCTTAGGTACTTCAAATGGTATAGGCTTGCAGCCATCTATGCTGTTGTCAAGAATCTTAAATATAGTTCAAGCAAAGACAGATGATCTCACAACACCCTTGCACTTGGAGCCATCATGATATGGCTTTTAAATGGTCTCTATCATCGACAGCAGCATAACTTTGAAAAGCTTGCACAAGAGGCATGTCAACATGTACCAATCAGCTATGCAGATTATGATGAAGACCTGGATTATGAAGATGAAGACTTTTCTCCTCTTCTGTATAATGCAGGGTTATACCTTGTTTGTGACATTGTCAATGACTCTAGTGGCACATATCGCATTCCCTTTCACAAGGTATTCTCAGAACAGGCATTGATGTCTGCTTTCAGGCTCTCTACCATACGGATCAAGGAGATTGTTAGTGCAGGTGACCATCCACGCCAACGTCCAAATGCAAATCCAGAACGTACAAGTAATCGATCCACACGTAATACCATCAATGTTGATGATATTCGGCCTAGGGAGCGTCCACTTCCCAAGATTTCTACCAATTTGAACAACATTCCATTGCAACCACCACAATGCATGCAAGGAGAGGATGTTGATCATTTTGTTGCACATGGAGGTGGGAACAGAGATCAAGATCCAAGTGTTGAGGAGGAAGAAGAAGATCTTACTCAAAGAGTTCAGAAAATTTTTGAGCAGTTCTATTTTGACCTTATTCAAGAATCTCCAAACAAGAAGTGTCTTGCAGATGGTGCTTGGACTACCATTCCAAAAGAGATGCGACAAGAAAAAGCAACAGAAAAGCTGTTCATGGGCTTTGGTCTTCCTTTCTTTGCAGCACAATATATGTTTTGCTCTCCAGAGCAATGGAACACTCACTTCAATCGATTGTTCCCTCAAGAACGGCCAGCTGTCTTGGGTCAAAACTTTGGCAAGAGCACTTATTACATGAAATGGCTTGATCTGATTTCAGATCTCAACTCCGATTCACTGAAGGAATTGCATTGTATAGTTAAATCCAAATTTGACACCCTTCTTTGGATTCCTTGCACACAATCAGACCGGATTTGGTGTACAAGAGCCACAAAGACCAGTGGATGGCATATACTACCTAAAGGGACTCCTTCCTCAGGACCTCAGATAGCATTCAATCCAAAATCACAACGTCTGGGAGTCCATAGGCCATTTTTACTTCCACCTCCAAACATTACTACTGATGGTGATGACATAACTGCTCATGGCTGGAATGAAGATAATCATCAACAACGATCTCATCCTCGAAGAGCTACTACTCCAATTGTTCGGAAAGTGAAACCAGTCCAAATGATTAGAGAGGAGGAGGAGGAGGAGGAGGAGGAAGAGTAGATATCTCAAATAATGCAAAGTCACTTGGTATTGGCCTGAGTTCAAGTTCTAGTATATGATGTGTTTTTTTTTTCATGATTTGTGATGTTTTTAACATTAATATTTTACATTTTTTTAATATGATTTGCTCATATATTTTATTTTTCAAATGTATTTATTTTTCATTTCTTTTACAAGACTATATAAACATTTTTTCAATACATTTAGTAAATTATAGGCTTCCTTGAACTACTGTAATATGTATATCAATATGTTAAAAGTTTTGCTACATTCATATATAGTCTTAGTAAATGTGGCCATCCCGGGACTGCCATGTGCACACAAGGACATATTTCACAGCCACATCCCGGTCTATGCTGGGTATGGCCGTCCCGGGACTGCCATATGCACACAAGCAATTATTGCACAGCCACAGCCTGGTCTATGCTGGGTATGGCCGTCCCGGGACTGCCATGTGCACACAAGCAATTATTGCACAGCCACAGCCCGGTCTATGTTGGTATGGCCGTCCCAGGACTGCCATGTGCACACAAGCAATTATTGCATAGCCACAGCCCAGTCTATACTAGGTGTGGCCATCCCAGGACTGCCATCCATGTAGAAGGATATGATATACGATAATTATCCAAAAGTATACACTTTTTTATATCATAGGGCAGCCTCTGTTAATGTGGCCTTCCTGGGACTGCCAAAGCATACAGGACACATAACATAGCCACATCCTGGCTTGTGTTGGAGTGGCAGTCCCAGGACGGCCACTTGGACATAGCATATATGACACAGCCACATGATGATCCATGTAGGTGTGGCCTTCCCAGGACTACCATTCATACAGAAGGATATGACACATGATAATTAACCCAAGAAGCATACACTTTGATACATTTTGATTATCAACTAAGCAAACATTTTTTCTATAGGACAGCCTTTGTTAATGTGGCCTTCCTGGGACTGCCATATACATACAGCACATATTGGATAGCCATATGATGGCCTGTGTTAATGTGGCCTTCCTGGGACTGCCATGTTCATATGCACATATTGCACAGCCACATGATGGCCTGTGTTAATGTGCATTTCCAAGATGGCCACTTGTACATAGCATATATGACTTAGCCACATAATAATCTTTATTAGTGTGGTCTTCCATGACTATGATTTTATACACAATGATGTGATACACTTTGATTATGAGACCTTTTGCCTGTTCCCTAGGGAGCTCTAGGGTTCTAAACCCTAGCTGGAAATTCATTACATACACACTGCCCATCTATCCTTCATGGAAGGACAGCTGCACTGGGGGTCATTAAGCCCCTATTTCTATCATGCACACTG
>JBBPLE010000806.1:0-13098 GCA_038089675.1 Boletales sp. KT-2023b
GGCGTAGTCGCCATCAAAGTTTTCGGGGGTGCCGATGCGAAGTTCGACAGGTTTAGAAGTCATGGTGGGACGAGGAGTTTGTGGGGGGAGGAAGGGGGAAAGTGGGTGTGAGGGAACAAACTGACGAGGGGGAATGGGAGTGGAAGATGGAGGGGGAAGGAGGAGAGGTCTGGTTACGATGGAAGTGGGGAGGGGAGGAGTTGGTTCCCGAGGGGAGACGTCAGGAGCAGGGGCGAAGGTTTCCTCGTCCAAGGATTCAGAGGGGGACTCAGAGGGGACTCGATAAGAGCGACGTAGTGCCCGTTCAAGGGCTCCTGGGGTTCGAGGGGAGGAAATGGTGAGAGACTACAACGATGGTAGCTCGAGAAGAAGAGCTTAGTCCTTTTGTTATGCTTGGTCCGGGTAGGAACGAGCGTAGGCTCAAAGAACTAACTGAGGGTCAAGGGTTCGAAGGATTCGGTCAAGGGATACTTGCCGAATAGTCAAAGGGGTCGTCCGACGATGAGTCGACGAAGGGTTCAAGGGGGTCGTCCGACGATGAGTCGACAAAGGGTTCAAGGGGGTCGTCCGACGATGAGTCGACAAAGGGTTCAAGGGGGTCGTCCGACAATGAGTTGACGAAGGGGTCAAGGGGTTCAAGGTAGAATTGAGCAGGACTAAGCTAGGGTTACATCGAGTAAGACGACGGCTTAAGTACTGCGAATAATGGAAGGTAATAGAAGGTTGTGGAAGGTTAGTGACTAAGTGAAGTGAAGATAGAACCTTCCACAGGAAATAGAAGCGTAGATAACAAGAATAGAAGACAGAAATGAAAGGTGTGCGACGAACACGTTGCATGTTCTAGAGCACTCTAAAGAAGGTAAAAGATACTGGGTCGGGCCGGTCTGTCATAATGAAAGAGAATCGAAGAAAAAGAAGTGAATCGTAACAAGTGCATCTCAAGACGTTGGAACCCAAGCATTGGTAGATTCTGGTGCAACCATATCATGCATCAATTGGCATTTTGCCAAAAGATGGAAACTCCCCCTCGAAAGACTCCCTTCCCCTATCCCTGTACACAATGTCAATCAAACTCAAAATTGAAATGGCAACATCAAATTCACCACCTTCATCCCAATATGCCTTGATAATATAATCCAAAGAATCCATTTCCATGTAATGCACTGTGGAAGGGAAAACATTATCTTAGGGCATCCCTGGTTGAAAGAAACCAACCCCACAATCAAATGGATCAAAGGAACTGTGACAATCCCCAAGGAACAGGACCAGACTAAGGGACTTTATGTTCCAAAAACCTCCCTCAGACCTATGAACCACACTCCACTCAACCTAGATCAAAAAGAAAGCCTTCTTTGCTGATATCTCAATCAAGAAGGATCCTCAGACTTCTGTGAATGAGCTATAATGAACCAAATCACTCACCGAGCAGCTAAATTTGGCTTCCAACATCCCTTTGGAGAAAGTTACGTTCGAGCCTTCACCACCATGACCAAGTTAGCCATAGAGGCCAAAGATCCTCAGGACATTGTTACCCCCCCACTGGCATACCATGAATTTCAGGAAGTATTTTCTGAGAATGCCACCCACCGCCTCCCTCCATCATGATCTTATGACCATGAGATAAATTTGGATGAAACCTTTGTGCCAAAAGTCTCTAAAATCTACCCTCTTACCCCCGAAGAATGAAAAGCTGCTGATAACTTCATTGATGAAAACCTCAAATCTGGCAAAATATGTCCATCCAACTCCCCACAAGCTTCCCCATTCTTTTTTGTCAAGAAAAAGGATGGAGGACTATGCCCCTGCCAAGACTACAGATGTCTTAATGATCATACTATTAAAGACGCATACCCTCTCCCCCTGATCTCCGATCTTATTGACAAACTCAAAGATGCCAAACTCTTCACTAAGTTCAATGTACAATGGGGGTACAATAACGTCCACATCAAGGATGGACATCAATGGAAGGCAGCCTTCATCACTCACTGAGGACTTTTTGAACCAACTGTAATGTTCTTTGGACAATCCAACTCCCCTCCCACATTCCAGTGGTTTATGAATGACTCTTTCTGCGATATGATTGCCAAAGGATGGTTAATCATCTACATGGATGATCTCCTTATATTCTCTTCTGACCCAAAAACCCATGAAGAATATACCAAGAGGGTCCTCCAACAAATGAAAGAACTTGACCTCCATCTCAAATTGGAGAAATGTAAATTCACTGCCCCAGAAGTTGAGTATTTGGACATGATAGTCAAACCAGGAACTCTTGCAATGGACCCTGTAAAACTGGATGGAATCCAGAAATGGCCAATGTCCACCAAAGTAAAGGATGTCTGCTCCTTTTTGGGATTCACAAACTTCTATAGATGATTCATCCCAAATTATTCAAACCTTGCACGACCTCTCCTAGACTTAACCCAGAAAAACTGCATCTGGAACTGGTCCCCAGACTGTAACACCACCTTCCAGAAACTCAAAAACAAGTTTTTGGAAAAACCCATCCTCTGTTTCCCTGATCTCAATAAACCCTTTGCCATTGCCACTGATGCCTCCAAGTTTGCTGCCAGAGGAATCCTCCTCCAAACTGATGAAAACAGGGATTGGAAACCATGCTCCTATCTCTCTCAATCCTTCTCCCCTGCCAAAAGAAACTATGACATCTATGACTGAGAACTCTTGGCCATCATCCAAGCTCTTAAAATGTGGAAACACTATCTCTGTGGCCACCCCACTCCTGTCCAAGTCTTTACTGATCACAAGAATCTTACTTACTTCAAACAACCACAGAATCTAAATTGCCGACAAGTGAGATGGCTTCTTGACCTTGCTGACTTTGACCTTCAGTTGATTCATGCGGCTGGAAAAGGCTTGGCAGGACTGGACGCACTATCCTGCCAACCTGGCTTGATCCCTGATGATGAACAGGACAATCATAATGTAACCCTCCTCCTGCCTTCCCTATTCATCAACATGATCGACATGGCCTTAACCAACAAACTCCACTCCTCATCCACTACTGACTCCCTAGTCCTGGACTCTCTCCAAGCTCTGGATGGCAAAGTTCCCACTCAACTACTCCACACCCACCTATCCAATTGGAAGTTTGACACTGGCATACTCACTTATCAAGGGCATGTCTACATTCTGAATGACATGGAACTACAATGAGACATTGTAGCCCGGCATCACTCCCATGCCACAGCCAGTCATCCCGGGTACCTCAAAACTTGTCAACTAGTGGCATCCGAGTTTTGGTGGCCAGGCATGGCCACCTTCATTCAAAAATACATTGAAGGCTGTATCCACTGCCAACATGCCAAAGCTGACACCCACCCCTCGACACCCCCCCCCCGCTCCCCATTCCCTCCAAATCCTCCTGACCCTTTTAACAGATCTCCTGTGACCTCATCACCAATCTCCCCCTTTCAGGCAGCTTCAACTCATTATTGGTTGTGGTCAACCACAGGCTTACAAAGGGGGTAATTTTATGCCCAACAAAGAAAACTGCCACAGCCAAGGGAATTGCCACACTCTTCCTCAATAAAGTTTGGAAACAATTTGGTCTCTACAACAAAATCATCTCCGATCAAGGACCACAATTCGCCTCCACCTTCACCAAAGAACTGGGAAAACTCCTTGGTTATGATCTATCCCTTAGCACTGCCTACCATCCACAAATGGATGGAGAAATGGAATGGGTCAACCAAGAAATTGAAACATACCTATGGATCTTCTGTGGTAACAACCCAACAATCTGGGCAGAACATATCACCATGGCGGAATTCACACACAATCATCGCCCCCATTCCATCACACAAAAATTCCCATTCTTCCTCATGATGGGCTATGAACCCCACCCCCTCCCCACAGTTATCTCTGAATCATGGTTACCAGCACTGGAATTATGTCTTAAGGAACTATCGGCTGCCCATGATGAAGCATTAGCAACACATGATCTCACACAACAACTTATGAAATCAAGGTACCACAGGAAATTCACTCCATTCATTAAAGGAGATAAGGTTTGGCTAAACACCAAGAACCTTAAATGAAATGTCACCGCCCCTAAGTTCTCTGCAAAATGAGAAGGACCCTTCACCATCACCAAAGTCCTCTCCCTGGTTACATATCAACTATGACTCCCCCTGACCTGGAAAATTCACAATGTCTTCCATGCCTCACTGCTTTCCAGGTACCATGAGAACGAGATACATGGCCCCAACTTCCCAGCCCCTCCACTGGATCTAATCAGAGGGGAAGAGGAATATGAAATTGAATAAATCATCAAGCACTGTGGCAACCATTCTCAAAGGCAGTACCTAGTGTGGTGGAAAGGCTATCCACCAGAAGATGATTCCTGGCTTCCTGAAAAGGATCTCAAACACACACAGGATATCCTCAAAGGATATAAAAACCTCACCCACAAAAAATTATCTCTATCATCGAAACCATCCAAACACACTTGTACCACTCTCTCCAAACCATAACCATCATGTCTGCCACCTCTCCCATTTCTGTCTCCTCAAGCTCCCCCACCCCCCCTCCTATCAGTTCCCCCTCAGTGTCCCCAGTCCTTCCCCCCTCCACCTCTACCACCATTGAGGAACAAATCCTCCAAATCACCCTCCATATCCCTGACACCATCCTAGATGACCTCACCACCAGTCCCATCATCCAACAATCCACCCCTACTTCTTCCACCCCAGCCTCCCCTCCTGGTCTCCTGATCATTCCCCCATTTCCTCCTTCTGTCCCAGTCCATGTCCACCATCTACACTGCCCCAACCGCCACATCCTCTTTACCCATGTCCTATCACAAGAAGCTCCTCATTCTGCTTTGGAACAACATCCAGCCTACCAAATGTCCCTGGAAGTCATTGCCGCCATTGCCACCTTTGGAACAGCCTCATCCAAAACCTTTCTATTATGTATCGATCCTCCGATGCCCCACTCTGGACTATAGTAGGGCAACTACAGGAAAAAGCCCTGGACAACCTTTATCATCTAGGCTTTGGTCACTTCATCAAACACATCCTCCCCTACGGAACTATCGCCAAAGTCATTACTACCATTGCTCTAAATCTCATAACTGAGGAGCAATGTGCCTACCTTTATGGCCAACCAGCATTCATCCCTCGCATTCCCCCATCCTTGGCCAACTTCATTATCCCCATCCCTTCCTTTCATACCCACCCCAACAAAGAGCAGGGGAACATACCCCCCATTGCCACTGATTTCCAACCCTG
The DNA here is from genome assembly GCA_038089675.1 of Boletales sp. KT-2023b. Taxonomy (NCBI): domain Eukaryota; kingdom Fungi; phylum Basidiomycota; class Agaricomycetes; order Boletales; species Boletales sp. KT-2023b. The sequence goes on from JBBPLE010000806.1 coordinate 5,253, forward strand.
TCACACCCCTGCCAGCCTATGAGCTGTGGCCACACTCATGGACTTATCCAGGTGCAACACCTCCACCAGACTTCCCACCCCTCACCCAAACATGGGCACTATTCTCTCTGACACAGGTGCCACCACTAGCTGGGATGAAATACCTGCACCCCCTTCCTCCAATTCCCCTTGCTGCAACCAATGCCACTGCCACAGACACCAAACCCTTGACTGCAGACAACATTGCTGCAATCATTGTCAAAGATGAGCCCCTGGACACACTTGTCAATCATGCCCCAATCACTCCTGCCCCCATGCACCAACAACTGGGGAACTGACCCCAATAATGTCCCTACCATCAACCACTGTGGGTGTGAAAAATGTGGTTCTCTCCATGGGCATAACTGGGGTTATACAGACTACTACCATGGATGGCAGGATACCTGGGGGGACGAAGACATCATCACCAACAAGGACACCACCTTTGATTAAAGTAAATCTGGAGGCTTTACCATACAAAGGGGGTAATGTTATGATCAGTGATACCCCCCTATCTTTTCTTTCTTTGTTACATAATAACCTCTCTCAGTCTTCTTTTGATTCTTTTGCTATGTGACATGGTAACATTAATATCCATTCACATTCTAGACTTTACCATGTCTATTTATGCTTACTATCTATATTTACATAGAGATCTCTGATCACCATTCCTATGTGTTCCCACTTGCACAGCCCACACTATTTATTCTCTTTATATTTCCCATATCATTCATAGCCTCTGATCACAGCACCTTCACACAGACCTGCATAGCTCTATACTTAGTTTCTGCAGCCTTATGGCTATCTGATGACTCGTAGTGACTCAGTATGACTAGCACTACTTAGTATAAATACTGGCCACACATGTACAGTAAACGCTAAGCAATTTCTACCTTAGGTTTTCACCTTCACATCCCTTGTCCTCCTCTGAGTTCATCCCCAAGTTGGCCTAGTGCCTTCTCATCATCGTCCTTAGTCTCCAACCACCTAGAACCTCTGTGACCCTTCTAGGAGATCCTTGACGTCATCTGATGTAACCTTGAATCTTCATCCACCAGAACCCTTGTCTTTCATTTCTGGAGTCCCTGACTTACATCAGTATGTTACTCTCAGCCCCTGTCCTTGACCTAGGCAATTATCATTAGGTCTACACTTGTTCCTACCTGGAGCAAGTGTAACATTTAAGTTCTGCGGTTGTTTGAAGTAGGTCAAATTCTTGTGGTCGGTGAAGACTTGGATAGGGGTGGGATGGCCTCAGAGATAATGTTTCCACATCTTAAGAGCCCAAATGATGGCTAGGAGCTCTCGGTCATAGATGTCATAGTTGCGCTCGGTGGGGGAGAAGGATTGAGAGAGATAGGAACAAGGTTTCCAATCCCCGTTTTCATCAGTTTGGAGAAGGATTCCTCCTGAGGCAAATTTGGAGGCATCAGTGGCAATTGCAAAGGGTTTACTGAGATCAGGGAATTGGAGGATGGGTTTTTCCAAAAACTTGGCTTTGAGTTTTTGAAAGGCATTATTACATTCCAGGGACCAGTCCCAGGTGCAGTTTTTCTGGATTAAGTCTAAGAGGGGTCATGTGAGGTTTGAGTAATTTGGGATGAATCATCTGTAGAAATTTGCAAATCCTAAAAAGGAGTGGACATCTTTTACTTTGGCCAGTGTTGGCCATTTCTGGATACCATCCAATTTAACAGGATCCATTGCAAGGGTTCCTGGTTTGACTATCATACCCAAATACTCAACTTCTGGAGCAGCAAATTTACATTTTCCAGTTTGAGATGGAGGTCAAGTTCTTTCATCCGTTGGAGGACTCACTTGGTATATCCTTCATGGGTCTTTGGATCAGAGGAGAAGATGAGAAGATCGTCCATGTAGATGATTAACCACCCTTTTGCAATCATATCACAGAAAGAGTCATTCATAAATCTTTGGAATGTAGGAGGGGAATTGGATTGTCCAAAGAACATTACTGTTGGTTTGAAAAGCCTGTGATGAGTGATGAAGGCTGCCTTCCATTGATGTCCATCCTTGATTTGGACATTGTTGTATCCCCACTGGACGTCAAATTTGGTAAAGAGTTTTGCATCTTTAAGTTTATCAATGAGGTTGGAGATCAGAGGGAGAGGGTATGTGTCTTTGATAGTGTGATTGTTGAGATATCTATAATCCTGACAAGGGTGTAGTCCTCCATCCTATTTCTTGACAAAGAAGAAAGGGGAGGCTTGGGGAGAGTTTGATGGACGTATTTTGCCAGATTTGAGATTTTCATCAATGAAGTTGTCTGCAGCTTTTCATTCTTCGGGGGTAAGAGGGTAAATTTTGGAGACTTTTGGTATAAAAGTTTCATCTAGGTTTATTTCATGGTCATAAGATTGCAATGGGGGGAGGCAGTGGGCAGCATTCTTGGAAAATACTTCTTGGAACTCTTGGTATTCTGGTGGGAGGGTGACAGCATCCTTGGGATTTTTGGCCTTGATGGCTAACTTGGTAGCAGTGGTGAAGGCTCGAACATAACTTTCTCCAAAGGGGTGTTGGAATCTGAACCAGGCTGCTCAGTGGGTGATGCAGTTCATCATGGCTTGTTCACAGAAGTCTGAAGGTCCTTCTTGATCAAGATATTGGCAGAGGAGACTTTCTTTTCAATCAAGATTGAGTGGAGTATGGTTCATTGGTCAAAGGGAGTTTTGTGGGGTATAAAGTTCTTTGGTTTGATCATTTTCCTCAGGGATAGTCATGATCCCTTTGGCCCAATTGATGATGGGGTTGGTTTCTTTCAGCCAAGGGTGCCTTAAAATGAGATTTTCCCTTCCACAGTGCATTACATGGAAGCAGATCCTTTGAATGACATTATCGAGGCATATTGGGATGAAGGTGGTGAACTTGATATCACCACTTTGATTTTGGGTTTGATCAATGTTTCTGACAAGAATAGGGGTAGGGAGTTTCTTGAGGGGGAGTTTCCATCTTTTGGTGAAATGCCAATCAATACAAGAGATAGTTGCACTGGAATCTACCAGTGCTCAGGTTCCAACATCTTGAGATGCACTCAGGATTGAAATGGGGAGATAAATAGCATTTCAATCACTTTTGGACATAAGTACAGGAGTGCATCTAGTTGGGGAGGGGGCCTGCATTGGGTTGGACCTCCTCTCTAAAAACCTGAGACACAGTTAACTTCCATGTCATCATTGTTGCATTCCTTAATTTCTTCAGTGGTGGCTGTAATGGTGGTTTGGCGAACATTTCTGGGGGTAGGGTGACCAGGGAATTTGATACATTTGATCACATTGTGTCCCAGTTGACAACATTGGAAGTACAACCATTTTTCAAAGCATAGTTTATGTTCTTCTGGGGTTAATCTCTTGATTTGGATAGCATTGACATCTATTGTGTTAGGATCATGTGTGGGTCAAGCTTGGGAGTGTGATTGGAAAGAATGGTATGGGGTGTGGGAGGGGTTTCTACTGGATTGCATGATGTCATCGGCCTTCTGGAATTGGCTGAGGAAGTGTACAGCCTTGTTGTACCATTCATCAATTTTGGTTGGTATGGTATCCATTGACATGATGTGTTTCATGAGGTTTACCATGACTCTGGCAGCAAAGTACCTAATTAGGATGTTTTCATTGGTGATTTCAGAGATCTGTACGTGATTCCTGAATTCAGTGATGTATTGGGTAAGATCAGCCATAGAATTCCCTTTCATCCGTAAGGAATTAAGGGTGGTTATGGATACAGCTTTGCTGTCATGATGGTAGAAGGTTCCTTGGTAGGCTTCTTTGAATTTGTCCCAAGTGATGGTTTCTTTGTTTGCTAGGATTTTGATCCGGTAGGTTGCTGCCCATGTGGCAGTGGATCCTTTAGTCATATATGATAGGGCATATGCCACTTTCTTGGTGTTGTTGTTGTATACTTCTTCATTGACCAGGAAGTAGAATACAATGGAGGTGAACCAAGCTTTGGCCATGGTATAGCTTCCATCAAAATGATCAGGGGGGGTGATGCAGAGTTCTATGGGTTTATGTGGAGGGGGTGCTATTTTGCTCATGCTGACTGATGGGACTGGGGATGATGGTTCTGGGGGAAGAAACGGAGGTAGAATTTGTGGGTGAGGAACTGGTGTGGGAATGATGGTGGATGGGACGGTTCCTCTGGTGAAGTGGAGATGTTGTGTGAGGGTTAATGGGGACAGTGGTGTTGGTACCCTATTTAAGGATAACTGTGCAGAGAGTTTGTGTGAGAGGTGAGTGTCTAGTGGGTTCTTGTGGGCAGGGATTTCAATATCTTCATCCTCTATGTTGGTAGGGACTGGGGTGGGGTGGTATGAAGAATCAGAGTCTGAGGGGTAGGGTTCTTGAACATGTTCCTGGTAGAAGCATGAATCTGGGGTATGAAGGTTGCCCAAAGGCCTAGGGTTTCTGGGGCACTGGTGTGAAATGGTGGGATCTACTAGATAGTAGTCCTATCAAAGAGAAGCAATTCCTTTTGTTACACTTGCCCCAGGTAGGAACAAGTGTAGACCTAACAATAATCACCTAGGTCAAGGACAGGGGCTGAGAGTAACATACTGACGTAAATCAGGGACTCTGGAATTGAAAGACAAGGGTTCTGGTGGACGAAGATTTGAGGTTATGTCAAATGATGTCAAGGATCTCCTAGAAGGATCACAGAGGTTCTAGATGGTTGAAGACTAAGGATGATGATGAGGAGGCACTAGGCCAACTTGGGGATGAACTCAGAGGAGGACAAGGGATGTGTGTTACAATTCACTTCTTTTCTCTTCTTGTTTGTTGACACGATAGACCGGCCCGACCCATTATCTTTTACTTTCTTTAGAGTGCTCTAGAACATACAACGTGTTCATCGCACACCTTTCATTTCCGCTTCTCTATTCTTGTTATCTATGCTTCTATTTCTCATGGAAGGATCTATCTTTCTTTGCTTAGTAACAAACCTTCCATGACCTTCTATTAGTTTCTATTCTTCACAGTACTTAAGCCATCGTTTTACTCGATGTATCCTTAGCTTAGTCCTGCTCAATTCTACCTTGAACCCTTTGAACCTCTTTGTCGACTCTATCATTGGACAACCCCCTTTGAACCTCCTTCGTCAACCTTATTGTTGGATGATTCCCTCAAACTCCTTTGTCAACCTCATCGTTGGACGACTCCTCAGATCTCTTTTGTCGACCTTATCGTCAGATGACTCCTTTGATCTCTTTTGTCAACCTCATCGTCGGACGACTCCTTTGACCCCTTTTGGCAAGCATCCTTGTTTGAATACCCTGAACCTTTGACCCACAGTTAGTTCTTTGAGCCTATGCTCGTTCCTACCCAGACCAAGCATAACAAAAGGACTAAGCTCCTCTTTTCAAGCTACCATCGTTGTAGTCTCTCACCATTTCCTCCCCTCAAACACCAGGAGCCCTTGAAAGGGCACTACAACGCTCTTATCGAGTCCCCTCTGAATCCCCCCCCTCCACTAAATACTCTGATGAAGAAACCTTCACCCCTGCCCCAGATGTCTCTCCCAGGGAACCAACACCACCACTCCTCACCGAAACCAGACCTCTCCTTCTTCCTCTCCCATCCTCCACTCCCATTCCCCCTTGACAGTTTGTTCCCTCACATCCACTTCCCCCTTTCCTTCCCCCACAGCCACCTCATTCCACCATGACCTCGAAACCAGTCAAACTTCGCATTGGTGCCCTTGAAAACTTTGATGGCAACTACACCAAAGCCATGATCTGGTTGGACTCTGTCCGAACCTACCTCCTTGTCAATGAAGAAGTCTATACTACTGACGTCAAGAAGATCGCCTTCGCCCTCTCATATATGACGAAGGGAGCTGCCCTTACTTGGGCCTCCTCCTTCTGAAAATCCACTCTCAATGCAAACAAAGGCTTTGGGACCTATGCGAACTTTATTATGGAGTTCAACACCACTTTCGAACACAAAGACGTCACCGCCCTCTCCATCTCCTAGCTCTCTTCTACCAAGATGGAAGGGAAACCCTCCCTCTCCAATCTCACCAAGTACATCTCCAAATTCTGGAACCATGTTCAGATCAGTGGGATCACTGACCAAAACGTCCTTATTGGATACTTCTCCACTGGCATCTACGTCAAACTCATGCGTTGCATCATGTCCATGGATACCATCCCCACCAAAATCGACGAGTGGTATGCCAAAGCCACCCACTTCCTCACCCAATGGGGAAGAGCCGACAACTTGGCAAAACAAGGCAAGACCACCCCCTCCTATCACTCATTCTCCCCCTCCTCTTCCTCCCGCCCCCAGAAAGACCCTGATGCCATGGACATTGACGCTATCAAAGTATCTAAGTTAACCCCAGAAGAGCAAAAATGCTGTATCGCCAAAGGACTCTGTTTCTGCTGTCGAAAACCTGGACATCTCTCAGGCAATTGCCCAAATTTCCCTTCCCAGCCGAAGAAAACTGGAGAAAGGAAGGTTAGAAAAGTCAAAGAAGTCCCAAGACTAGTAGAAGTCAAGGACAATGACGAAGAAGAAACTGTAGCAAGGATCTCCTTTGTCACATCCAACAAGGATTTTTAAAACAGAGACCTTCCCCAACACAAGGCTCTCCCTCTTTTACATGCACACCTGTACTTATATCATCAATTACCAAACAATCTATGCAAATCCCCATTGAAATCATTGAACCATTGCACTTAAAAGCCATTGGAACTTGTGCTCTCGTTGACTCTGGAGCACAAATCTCTTGTATCGACTGGGACTTTGTTCAAAAACATCATCTCCTGAAAGAATGACTTCCCTCTCCCATTGCCATCAAAAATGTTGACCAATCATCAAACAAGAATGGTCTCATCCATTTTTCCACCATGCTCTATGTCCACATCGGACAGCTCATGCATCATGTCACATTCTACATCTTCAACTGTGGAAAGGAGAACATAATCCTTGGACTCCCCTGGCTTCGACAAACCAATCCCACCATTGACTGGATCAAGCAAGAGCTATCCATTCCCCTCAACTCCGATCAATCCCAGGAATTGTACTACAATTGCACCAAACCAACCCCTAAACCCCAGATACCAACTCCTCACCCACCCCGACATATACAAGTCAACTCCATCTGGGATGGACACCTCTACAACTACATGAAGAAAGACACCAAAGCCCAATACCTCCAACGGGCTAATGATAACCAAATCATCAACCGAATCATGCGTTGCAAATCTTGTTTCATTCCCTCTGCCACCATCACCAGACTCACAATGGCAACTGAACTAGCCATGGCCACTGAAAAGGCCAAACCAAAGGCTACTCTTCCACCTGAATACTCTGCCTTCTCCTCTGTCTTCTTGAAAGAAGCAACTGACCATGTTCCCCCTAGCTGACCCTATGACCATGAGATCAATCTCGATGATTCTTTCACCCTGAAAGTCAGCAAACTCTACCCCCTCTCTCCTGATGAAAAAGCTGCCACTGAAGCATTCCTCAATGAGAACCTCAAGGCAGGGAAAATTCACCCATCCAACTCCCCCCAGGCTGCCCCCTTCTTCTTCATTAAAAAGAAAGATGGCAGCCTCCGACCCTGCCAAGACTATCACTGTTACGATTCACTTCTTTTCTTGGTTACTCTTAGTTACAATAGACCGGCCCGACCCGGTGTCTTTCACCTTCTTTAGAGTGCTCTAGAACATGCAATGTGTTTGTCGCACACCTTTCATTTCTGTCTTCTATTCTTGCTATCTACGCTTCTATTTCCTGTGGAAGGTTCTATCTTTACTTCGCTTAGTCATTAACCTTCCATGACCTTCTATTACCTTCTATCTTTCGCA
>JBBPLE010000807.1:0-13069 GCA_038089675.1 Boletales sp. KT-2023b
CGGAGATGAAAGGTGTGCGACGAACACGTTGCATGTTCTAGAGCACTCTAAAGAAGGTAAAAGATACCCGGTCGGGCCGGTCTGTCGTAATGAAAGAGAATCGAAGAAAAAGAAGTGAATCGTAACACCTTCCATCTCAGTCTCAATCTTAATCACCATCCATATCAAGAATGGTTATCACACTAGATGGTGAAGCACCAGAAGTGAATGCAATCATGGTCTCTTCAGAAACTGCATGGATATTTCAGCACTCATGTAAATGGATGGAACAACAAAAATGACTTACATGTCTCTTGTGTTTCTTGACAACTAGCCATAGGTGAAGAACAATGTTTGGAAGGTACAATGCAAACTCCTTGCCAAGGACCCAGGCCATCACAGAGAAGGGGAAATTACATTCCTTCAAACATGAGTTACCCATCTCAAGTTCCTGGAATGCTTGCTTCATCATACCTGCAAAGTATGGTCAGAATGTGTCAGGCCCAACAGCTTCAGCAAAGGTGCCAGCAACATCCATGGCAATGCCATGCAGCTTGCTTTCTTCACCCTCCCCAGTCAGAATGAGGAAATGTTACAGGCAATTCATGGTTGGCTGGAAGTAGGGCAAAAACTTTTCCTTGGATGCATGCATGGCACTACCAATGGCACCAGTGACAACAGACTTGACCAAGTTTGGGGCCATATCCAAGAGGTTGGCAAGTTCCTCCATTATCAAGTTGAGATACTGGTCAATGTATGTATGATGTTAACTCTGCACATTTAATCTGCCATGTTTTTTTTGTCCACCACACCACACTCGCTGTGTTTTTTTTGTAAATCACACCAGACTTCACTATGCTTACCACATTTTTTGTGATCCTGTTGTGCTTACATGAACCATGCAGCACTTTGGAAGAGGAAACAACTTGGATGTTAGATATATATATAAAATCTAAGTGCTAGATATAGTTGGTTTGAACAGTACAAGGGCAAGATTCCAGACACCAGGAGGGCCAGGACACTGACAAATAGATGGGTGGGCTGGGCACATAGCAAGCCCAGCCTTAGGTCTATGTGCAAAGGAGGGTACCAGGTAGTCAGAGACTGCCTGCCTGTGCATCTGGTGCCCCTCTCCAAGGATCAGGGGCAGACTGTGGCAAGCAAGTCATGTACAGTACAGGTAGGGGTGGGTAAGGGAATGGGATAGGCACAGTTTCAAGCCTGCAAAAGCTCTCATCAGGGGGCTACTGCTACCCTGACCATTGTTCTTCTGGATCTGTTTAGGTGAGCTACCAGTCTCATCACCTGTTCAGGGAGTTGGTCTGTGGAGGACAGAGTGTGAGGCCCAAGATGCAACCTTGAACAGGACTGGTTGCATGGGTGGGGAAATGCAAGCAGGGGGTGGGAGGCTTCAAACCCAGTGCAGGGACCTGATAAGCAATCACCTACAGGCATCTGGCCAGAGGGATACCCTTTCAGGTCATCTGTCAGGACTTGAATCACTGCCATGCAGTACCCTGAGCAGAACCACCCACTCAGGGGCCATCCTCCACCATCCACAAGGGATTCAACAAATGACATAGATGGGAGCATGAACATTGAAAGGGCAGTGCATTGCCCCCATCCTTGTTGTAGTGGTGGTAGTGGTGGTGCAGTGGGTGAGCTGTGTTGTGTCACCACAGTGCCTTCACCATCACCTCCACTTCACAATGGCAGCCATGATGGTGCACATCCTTGTGTTCACCATCATGGCCAGGCTGTCATGGCACCTCTCACTTGTCCTCGTCGTAGTGGTGTGGTGGTAGGCTGTAGTGGCATCCTTTCATCCTGTTGTAGTCATTGCAGCACCTTTGACACCCCCACTCTTGCCAGCCATAGCACATCCACCTGATCCCTGTCATCATCCTCATCCTTGAGCACCCCCACCTGGTGGGCACACTGTCACAGTGTACAATGAGTACCAGTGGGTTGACCTTTGTCACCCAGGTTGCCATTGCCATGCATTGTCACCCTTGTGGCATCACCATCATGGTCATGATGGTGTGGTGGGTGGGCCACCTTGATGGTGTGTCAATGGGCACCTTTGTTGTGCTCATGGTGGTGGACCAGTGGTGTGGTTGGTGGGCTGCCACAACCCCTCTCCTCCTCTTTGTGTTGCCACGTCCAGCAGTGTGAGTACAATGCAGCATTGTCATTGTCTTGGGTGCTGAGGACAGGCAAGTGTGAGCAGGGTGCAAATTCCTGCACAAGTCATGCTTTTGTGACATATGACAAATTCAATGCTACTTCCACCACTGGGCATGACAATGATGATGACAACACATACCCATTTGCACCCAGTGACCACCTTATGTGGGGACAGCAACAGTGATGCCAGTGCCATGGTCTGCACCAGGCCCAGCACCTGTTACCATTCCCCTGCCTGTCTGTCAGCTTCAAGCATGGTAATGTATTTATTGATGCCACTAGCCAAGGCCTTGTGAACATTTTACAAATCTGTGAGGATACTACAGTAAATAGTACATATACTATCTGCATATACAAGTGCAGGTGTAATTATCTGTGTGACCAGGGAAAAATGTGGCACAATCCACAAAAAATGCAGTGAGTGTGGCAAGGTCATAGTGTGACTGACAAAAAAAAATGTGGCAGATTAAATGTGTAGAGTTAACATCATAGGTCAATGACATCCTGCAATATCTCCAGAAGTGCATCCAGAGCAGTGCAAGCAGGGCATTGCATTGCATTGCTGGGTCATGGACCAATCTCATAATAGCCTATGAAACACAGTCACAATATGAAGATAGGCAGGCACAATCACTAACCAGAATGAGGATGGCATGCTTGAAAGAGCACTCTTCCAGCCATTTGCACAGGCAGCTCACAGCAATACATGTGGCCTTCCTAATGGAGGCATCGACGTCCTGGAGACCAGCTTTGACAATGGGCCAGACCTGACCCATAATGGGAGTTATGAATTTGCTGCAATCCTCCATGACTACACCAAGTGCAAGCATGGCACCATGCCAGTTATTTGGATCAGGTGATGAAAAGTACTGTTGGATGAGATTTCAGAGAGCAGGAAAGACCTGTGTGGGTGGGAGATTTGTCATTAACCCATCGATGATGCACAATGCAGACTACAGAGTGGTCAGAGGAGTTATGCTGAAGAGTAAAAGATGTATGCAAGATGGTGAATCCTCATCAGTATCTTCTGGTTCTGGTTCAGTGGTAATTGACATGAGACCTTCTAGGATCTTGCCTGCCAAATTCTGTACCTGAATCTTGGTCTTTTTACTGTCAAGCATGTAAGTGGGTATTGCATGGTAAGAGATGAAATGCAGGTTTACTATTGCATAGTCCAGTTGAGGGCATTGAGAGGAAAGATACAAAGTGTGGGATCAAGGTTCCTGTCCACATTGTGTTACACTTGGTCTGGGTAGGAACAAGTATAGACCTAGCAGTAATCACCAAGGTCAAGGACAGGGGCTGAAGGTAACTGGCTGACATAAGTCAGGGACTCTGGAAATGAATGTCAAGGGTTCCAGTGGACAAAGGTTCAAGGTTACGTCAGGTGATGTCAAAGATCTCCCAGAAGGATTGCAGAGGTTCTGGGTGGCTTGGAGACTAAGGACGATGAGGAGGAGGCACTGAGGCCAACTTAGGAACTGACTCTGAGGAGGACTGGGATGTGAAGGTGAAAACCTAAGGTAGGAATTGCTTAGAGTCTACTGTACATGGTCATCCAGTATTTATACTAAGTAGTGCTAGTCATACTGAGTCACTACGAGTCAGTGAATAGCCATAAGGCTGCAGACACTAAGTATAACACTATGCTATTCTGTGCAAAGGTGCTGTGCAATCAGGGGCTGTGTGTGATGATGAGAAAGTGAAGAGAATAAATAGTGCAAGCTGCGCAAGTGGAAACACATAGGAAATCTAGCAGGGATCTCTAAGTAAAAATAGATAGTAAGTGTAAATAGGCATGGTAAAGTCTAGAATGTGAATGGATATTAATGTTACCATGTCACATAGCGAAAGAATCGAAAGAAGACTGAGAGAGATTATTATGTAACAAGGAAAGAAAAGATAGGGGGGTATCATTGATCATAACATTACCCCCTTTGTATGGCAAAGCCACTGGATTCGCTTTAATCGAAGGTTGGCTCCTTGTTTGTGATGATGTCATCATCCCCCCAGGTGTCCTGCCATCCATGGTAATAATTGGTACAACCCCAGTTATGGCCATGGAGGGTGCCACATTTTTTGCATCTGTGATGATTGATGGTGGGGATGTTGTCAGGATCCATTCCCCAGTTGTTGGTGCAGTGGGGGCAGGGATAATTGGGGCAAAATCGATGGGTGTGTCTAGGGGCTTGTCATCAACAATGGTCGCAGCAATGTTGTCTGCAGTCAAGGGTCTGGTGTCCATGTCAGCAGCATCAGTTGCAGTGAGAGGGATTGGAGGGAGGGGGCATGGGTATCTCATCCCAATTGGTGGTGGCTCCTGTATCTGAAAGGATAGTACTGGTGTTTGGATGGGGGGTTGGGTGTCGGGTGGGGGTGTTGTGCCAGGATAGGTCCATGAGCATGGCTGCAGCTCGTAAGCTGGCAGGGGTGTGATGGGGTTGGAAATTGAAGGCAATGGGAGGTATGTTCTCCTGTTCATTGGTGGGGGAATTTTGACAAAAAGGGCTGATGGGGACAAGGAAGTCTACTAGTGATGGGGGAACATGAGGGGTGAACAATGGTTGGCCATATAAGTAGGCTTGGCATTCCTCTGTGATGAGATTGAGGGCGATGGTAGTAATAACCTCCACAATGATGCCATAGGGAAGGGTATGTTTGATGAAGTGGCCAAAGCCTAGATGATATAGGTTGTCAAGGGCTTTTTCTTGTAGCTACCTTACTATGGTCCAGAGTGGGGCATTGGAGGATCAGTAGGTAATGGACAGGTTATGGATGAGGGATGCTGTTTTGTCAAAGGTGGCAATGGTGGCAATGACTTCCAGGGACATCTGGTAGGCAGGGTGTTGCTCTAAGGTGGAATGGGGGTCTTCTTGGGAAAGGACATGAGTGAAGAGGATGTGGCAGTTGGGGCAACGGAGGCGATGGATGTGGACTGGGATGGAAGGGGGGAGAGGGGGAATAATGGGAAGGCCAGGGGGGGATGCAGGGGTGGGGGAGACAGGGGTTGGTTGTTGGACATTGATGGGACTGGTGGTAAGGTCATCGAGGACAGTGTCAGGAATGTGAAGAGCTATTTGGAGGATTTGCTCCTCAATGGTGGTAGAGGTGGAAGTGGATAGGACTGGGGAAGTGGAAGGGGAGCTAACAGGGGGGGAGTGGGGGAGACAGAGGAGACAGAGATGGGGGATGTGGTGGACATGATGGTTTATGGTTTGGGAATGGAGGTGGGGGTGCAAGTGCATTTGGTTGATTTGGATGATCAGGACGAGGCTTTGGAGACAAGGTTTTTATAATCTTGGAGGATATCCTGTGTGTTTTTCAGGTCTTTTTCTGGAAGCCATGAGTCATCTTCTGGTGGATAGCCTTTCCACCACACAAGATACTGCCTCTGGGAATGGTTGCCATGGTGTTTGATGATTTGTTCTATTTCATATTCCTCTTCTCCTCTGATCAGATCCAGTGGAGGGGCTGGGATGTTGGGGCTGTGTATTTTGTTCTCATGGTACCTTGAAAGCAGTGAGGTGTGGAAGACATTGTGAATTTTCCAGGTCAGGGGAAGCCATAGTTGATATGTAACTGGGGACAGGACTTTGGTGACAGTAAAAGGTCCTTCTCATTTCACAGAGAACTTAGGGGCAGTGACGTTTCGTTTAAGGTTCTTGGCATTTAGCCAAACCTTATCTCCTTTAATGAATGGAGTAAACTTCCTGTGGTACCTTGATTTCATAAGCTGGTGTGCAAGATCATGTGCAGCTAGTGCTTCATTGTGGGTGGCCAATAGTTCCTTGAGATGTAATTCCAGTGCTGGTAACTGTGATTCGGAGATAACTGTGGGGAGAGGGCAGGGCTCATAGCCCATCATGAGGAAGAATGGGGTTTTCTGAGTGACAGAATGGGGGCAGTGGTTATGTGCAAATTCTGTCATGGTGATATGTTCAGCCCAGATTGTTGGATTGTTACCACAGAAGATCCATAGGTATGTCTGGACTTCCTGATTGACTCATTCCATTTCCCCATCAGTCTGTGGATGATAGGCAGTGCTGAGGGATAGATCGTAACCAAGAAGTTTTCCTAGTTCCTTGGCAAAGGCTGATGTGAATTGAGGTCCCCAATCAGAGATGATTTTGTTATAAAGACCAAACCATTTCCAGACTTTGTTGAGGAAGAGAGTGGCAATTCCCTTGGCTGTAGCGGTTTTCTTAGTTGGACATAAAATTACCCCCTTTGTAAGCCTGTGGTCAACCACGACCAATAAGGAGTTGAAGCCATCAGAGAGGGGGAGATCAGTAATCAAATCACAGGATATTTGCTGGAAAGGTCGAGATGATGTGGAAGGAATAGGGAGTGGGGGGGGTGTGGAGGGATGGGTGTCAGTTTTGGCCCATTGGCAATGGAGACAACCTTCCACATATTTGTGAATGAAGGTGGCCATGCTGGGCCACCAGAATTCAGAGGCAACTAGCTGGTGCATTTTGAGATAGCTGGGATGGCCAGCTGATGCATGAGAATGGTGTCGTGCCACAACAGATCGGCAGAGTTTGAGATTATTTGGGATGTAAACCCAGTTTTGGTAGGTAAGGATACCAGCATCATATTTCCAATCAGAGAGGTGAGAGTGAAGCTGGGATGGTACTTCACTGTCCAGGGCCTGAAGGGAGTCCAGGACCAGGGGGTCAATGGTGGAGGAGGAGTGGAGTTTGTCGGTCAGAGCAGTGTCGATCAAGTTGACAAACAGGGATGGGGGAAGGAGCATGATGTCATGATTGTCCTGTTCATCATCAGGGACAAGGTCAGGGTGGCAAGAAAGGGCATCAGGTCTGGCTAGGTCTTTTCCTGCCACATGAATTAATCTAAGATTGAAGTCGGCCAGATTGAGGAGCCATCTGGCTTGCCTCTGATTAAGGTTCTGAGGTTGTTTGAAATAGGTCAGATTTTTGTGGTCAGTGAAGACTTGGATGGGAGTGGGGTGTCTTCAGAGGTAGTGTTTCCACATTTTGAGAGCTCAAATGATGGTGAGGAGTTCCCTGTCATAGATGTCATAGTTCCATTCTGTGGGGGAAAAGGATTGGGATAGGTATGAACATGGCTTCCAGTCACTGTTTTCATCAGTTTGGAGAAGGATTCCTCCAGAAGTGTATTTGGAGGTGTCAGTGGCAATGGCAAAAGGTTTACTGAGATTAGAGAAGTGGAGGATGGGTTGTTCCAGGAACTTGTTTTTGAGTTGTTGGAATGCTTTGTTGCAATCAGGGGACCAGTCCCAAGCGTGGTTTTTCTAAGTTAAGTCTAGGAGGAGGCATGTGAGGTTTGAGTAGTTTGGGATAAATTGTCTATAAAAGTTTGCAAATCCCAGGAAGGAGCAGACATCCTTTACTTTGGCTGGAACTGGCCATTTCTGGATGCCATCTAGTTTTATGGGATCCATGGCGAGAGTGCCAGGTTTGACAATCATCCCCAGATATTCCACCTCTGAGGTAGCAAATTTGCATTTCTCCAATTTGAGGTGAAGATTGAGTTCCTTCATTCATCGGAGAACGTGTTTCATATATTCCTCATGCATCTTTGGATCTGCTGAGAAAATAAGGAGGTCATCCATGTAGATGATTAACCATCCTTCGGCAATCATATCACAAAAGGAATTGTTCATGAATCACTGGAACATAGGTGTGGAATTAGATTGTCTGAAGAACATGACTGTTGGCTCAAAAAGTCCTCAGTGGGTAATAAAGGCTGCCTTCCATTGATGTCTGTCTTTGATCTGGACATTGTTGTATCCCCATTGGACATCGAATTTGGTAAAGAGCTTGGCATCCTTCAATTTATCAATGAGGTCTGAGATTAGAGGGAGGGGGTAGGCATCTTTGATGGTGTGGTCATTGAGGTATCTGTAATCTTGACAAGGTTGCAGTCCTCCATCCTTTTTTTTAACAAAAAAGAAGGGAGAGGCTTGCAGGGTGTTATGCTTGGTCTGGGTAGGAATGAGCGTAGGCTCAAAGAACTAACTATGGGGTCAAGGGTTCAAGGTATTCAGACAAGGGAAGCTTGCCAGAAGGTCAAGGGTTCATTTGATGGTTGTTGATGAAGGAGTTCAAGGGAGTCGTCCAATGATGAGGTCAATGAAGGAGTTTTGAGAGAGTTGTCCAACAATGAAGTCGACAAAGGAGGTCAAGGGTTCAAGGAGATCAAAGTATAATTGAGCAGGACTAAGCTGAGGATACATCGAGTAGAGCATCGGCTTAAGTACTGTGAGGAATGGAAACTAATAGAAGGTCATGGAAGGTTCATTACTAAGTAATTGAAGATAGAACCTTCCATAAGAAATAGAAGTGCAGATAACAAGAATAGAGAACAGAAATGAAAGGTGTGCGATGAACATGTTGTAAGTTCTAGAGCACTCTAAAGAAAGCAAAGGTACTGGGTTGGGCCGGTCTATTGTATCAATGAGGAAAAAGAAGTAAGAAATAGAAGTGAATCATAACACAGGGAATTTGATGGTTGTATTTTGCCAGACTTAAGGTTTTCATCAATGAAGGTGTCCATGGCTTTTCATTCTTCTGGGGTGAGTGGGTAGATTTTGGAGACCTTTGGTATGAAGGTGTCATCCAGGTTTATTTTGTGATCATAGGATCTGGATAGGGGAAGGTGATGTGCAGCATTTTCAGAAAATACCTCTTTGAATTCTTTATATTCTGGGGGAAGGGTGATGGTTTCTTTGGAATCTTTAGCCTTGATGGCAAGTTTGGTGGCTGTAGTGAAGGCTCAGACATAACTTTTGCCAAAGGGGTGCTGGAATCCGAATCTTGCTGCTCGATGGGTGATTCAATTCATCATGGCTCGTTTACAAAAGTCCAAGGGTCCTTCTTGGTTGAGGTATCGGCAGAGGAGGCTTTCTTTTCAATCTAGATTGAGCAGGGTGTGATTCATTGGTTGGAGTGAATTTTTTGGTTTGTAGAGTTCCTTGGTTTGGTTGTGTTCATCAGAGATTGACACGGTTCCCTTGATCCAGTTAATTATGGGGTTGGTTTCTTTTAACCATGGATGTCCTAGGATGATGTTTTCCCTTCCACAATGCATTACATGGAAGCGGATTCATTGAATAATGTTATCAAGGCATATCAGGATGAAGGTGGTAAACTTGATATCTCCATTCCTATTTTGGGTTTGATCGATGTTTCTTACTGGAATGGGATTAAGGAGTCTTTTGAGGGGAAGTTTCCATCTTTTGGTGAAATGCCAGTCGATGCAAGAGATGGTCACACTGGAATCCACCAGTGCTCAGGTTCCAACATCTTGAGATGCGCTCAGGATTGAAATGGGAAGATAAATAGCATTTCAATCACTTTGAGATGTAAGTACAGGAGTGCATCTAGTTGGGGAGGGGGCCTGCATTGGGTTGGACCTCCTCTCTAAAAACCTGAGACATGGTTGACTTCCATGTCGTCATTGTTGCATTCTTTGATTTCATCAATGGTGGTGGTGGTGGTGGTTTGCCAAACATTTCTGGTGGGGCAACCTGGGAACTTGATACATTTGGTTGCATTATGTCCAGGTTGATGACATCTGAAGCATAGTCCCTTTTTGAAGCATTGCTTACATTCTTCTGGGGTTAATCTCCCAATTCGGATTGCATCAACATCCATTGCATTAGGGTCACATGTGGGTCAAGCATGGGAGTGGGATTGGAAGGAATGATATGGGATGGAGGGATTTCTGCTTGATCATGCAATGTCATCAGCCTTCTGGAATTGGCTAAGGAAGTGTACAGCCTTGTTGTACCATTCATCAATCTTGGTTGGTACAGTATCCATAGACATGATTTGTTTCATGAGGTTTACTGTAACTCTGGCAGTGAAGTACCCGATTAGGATGTTTTCATCAGTGATTTCAGAGATCTGTATGTGATTCCTGAATTCAGTGATGTATCAAGTAAGATCAGCCATAGAGCTTCCTTTCATTTGTAAAGAATTGAGGGCAGTGATGGATACAGCTTTGCTGTCATGATGGTAGAAGGTGCCCTGGTATGCTTCTTGGAATTTGTCCCAGGTGATAATTTCTTTGTTGGCTAGGATTTTGATTTGGTAAGTTGCTGCCCAGGTGGCAGCAGATCCTTTAGTCATGTATGATAAAGCATATGCCACTTTCTTGATATCATTATTGTATACTTCTTTGTTAACCAGGAAGTAGAATACAACAGAGGTGAACCAAGCCTTGGCCATGGTGTAGCTTCCATCAAAATGATCAGGAGGGGCAATGCAAAGTTCTACAGGTTTATGCAGGGGGGGTGCTGTTTTGCTCATGCTGACTGATGGGACTGGGGAGGATGGTTCTGTGGGAAGAAATGGGGGTAGAATTTGTGGGTGGAGAACTGGTGTGGGTACAACAGTGGACAGGACAGTTCCTCCAGTGAAGTGGAGGTGTCATGTGAGGGTTAATTGTTACACTTGGTCCAGGTAGGAACAAATGTAGACCTAGCGGTGATCGCCTAGGTCAAGGACAGGGGCTGAGGATAGTGTTCTGACGTAAGTCAGGGACTCCAGAGATGAAGGTCAAGGGTTCTGGTGGATGAGGGTTCAAGGTTACATCAAGTGATGTCAAGGATCTCCTAGAAGGATTGCAGAGGTTCTAGGTGGCAAAGACTTAAAGGATGACAATAAAGAAGCACTAAGGCTTAGCGTGACTCAAGAGCATGACTCAAGGGAACTGGGGGGGGGTTGGGTGAAGGCAAAAACCTAAGGTAGGAATTGCTTAGCTTTTACTGTACATGTTTGGTCAGTATTTATACTAAGTAGTGCTAGTCATACTGAGTCACTATAAGTCATCAGATAGCCATGAGGCTGCAGAGACTAAGTATAGAGTTATGCAAGTCTGTGCAAAAGTACTGCAATCAGGGGCTATGAATGATGATGGGAAACTAAAGAGAAATAAATAGCACGGGCTGTGTGAATGGAAATGCATAGGAATGTTGATCAGAGATCTCTATGTAAATATAGATGATAAGTGTAAGTAGACACAGTAAAGTCTAGAATGTGAATGGATATTAATGTTACCATGTCACATAGCAAAAGAATCAAAAGAAGACTGAGAGAGATTGTTATGTAGCAAAGAAAGAAAAGATAGGGGGGTATCACCAATCATAACATTAATGGAGATGGTGGTGTAGGTACCCTATTTAAGGATAGCTGTGCAGAGAGTTTGTGTGAGAGGTGGGTGTCTAGTGGGTTTTCATGGACAGGGATTTTGATGTCTTCATCTTCTACATCGGTAGAGATTGGAGTGGGATGGTTCAAGGAGTTTGAGTCTGAGGGGTAGAGTTCTTGAATGCGTTCTTGGTGGAAGCAGGAATCTGGGGTATGAAGGTTGCCCAAAGGCCTAGGGTTTCTGGGGCACTGGTGTGAAATGGTGGGATCTACTAGATAGTAGTCCTATCAAGGAGAAGCAATTTCTTTTGTTACACTTGGTCCAGGTAGGAACAAGTATAGACCTAGTGGTAATTGCCAAGGTCAAGGACAGGGGCTGAAGGTAACTGGCTGACATAAGTCAGGGATTCCAGAAATGAATGTCAAGGGTTCCAGTGGATGAAGGTTCAAGGTTACATCAGGTGACATCAAGGATCTCCCAAAAGGATTGCAGAGGTTCTGGGTGGCTTGGAGACTAAGGATGACAATGAGGAGGCACTGAGGCCAACTTAGGAACTGACTCTGAGAAGGACTGGGATGTGAAGGTGAAAACCTAAGGTAGGAATTGCTTAGAGTCTACTGTACATGGTCATCCAGTATTTATACTAAGTAGTGCTAGTCATATTGAGTCACTACGAGTCAGCAAATAGCCATAAGGCTGCAGACACTAAGTATAACACTATGCTATTCTGTGCAAAGGTGCTGCATGATCAGGGGCTGTGTGTGATGATGAGAAAGTGAAGAGAATAAATAGTGCAAGCTGCACAAGTGGAAACACATAGGAAATCTAGCAGGGATCTCTAAGTAAAAATAGATAGTAAGTGTAAATAGGCACAGTAAAGTCTAGAATGTGAATGGATATTAATGTTACTGTGTCACATAGCAAAAGAATCAAAAGAAGACTGAGAGAGATTATTATGTAACAAGGAAAGAAAAGATAGGGGGGTATCATCAATTGTAACACATTGCAGACAAGTAGGATGCTAGGGTCTTGGTGTTGGGTGAGTGGAAGCAACCATCATAGTTCACTGTCAATAATGGTATCACCCTCATTTTATCGTGTGGCATTGTGACCAGTAACTTTTCCATGATTAATGACAGTGTAATAAGTCTGTACTCATGCTGCCCCATACCCCCACAGCTTACTGTAATGAACCTAGACTTGATTGTCACTAATACCAAGTGCCTCATGGAGCCACCATGTAAAGATTGAATAGGATTAATATTACTGAAAATAAATCTTGAGAATAAAAATATAGTGCATGCCCCCATCTCTGACCAGGGTGCAAACAATGATAACAACCCAGATTTGTGGATCTGTGTGAAATTACATAAGCTTTCCTTATTTAGAAAATAGGTACTTTACCTTTCTTCATGTTTGTGAGCTGTATGCTCTGATACATGATCCAGAACATTAAAAAAAATAAAGAGAACTGTGTGATGCCTTGCCCAGCAGTACAGCATGCCTGAGCTGCCACCAACCCAAAGAATGCACAGCCAGTGAAGCATCCTATGGCCACCCCATAGAAAACTCCCACACTTCTGGCATTTGCCAGGATTTTGATCCCAGACAGTCCATAAACAGCAAGCACTGAACCAAAGATGATGATGATGGCAAGCAGCAAGGCAAGGAGAGAACAACCCAGAGTAAGTACCACAAGATGAAGGAATTGTTTCAATGGTGTTAGTTGAACCAGTGCTGGCTCTGGCTCTGGCTCTGGCTCTGG
>JBBPLE010000808.1:0-13050 GCA_038089675.1 Boletales sp. KT-2023b
CTTTGTTCAGAGCAAGACTGATCTCGTAGGCCTTGGTTGCGGAATCAGGCTCCCCGGAAAGGTCGACGAAGGATGCTTTGAAGTCGATGTTGGGATAGATGGTCTGTTCGAGTTTCTCCAGTTCCTCGTTCCAAGTAAAGGCCGTACGCATGGCACCGTGGCGCTGGATAATCTCGGACATAGCCTCCGTCATACGGTCTATATCGATGGGTGTCTCAGAGCTGATAGTTACAAAGTAGCCTTCATGTGTGTCCCAGTGGGTGGCTCCGTAGCGAGACATGCTGGCGTCGATCTTGCTGAAAGACCGTTTGCGCGCATTGTCGTGCTCGCGCTAGATGGAATGTCAACTAAGTATTACGCCAAAGACCGAAACAATCATACCTGAGCCAACCAGATACGGTACTGATGGGGGGACGCATCCGTCGTGTAGGGTTCGTCGTAGGCGAGACGATCGTTGAGGATAGGAATGAGAGGGTGCCCATATTTAGCTGCACCATCGTTCGCAGCCAGACTTTCGCTGCCCCCAATACTGGCACCAACCTTGACCAACATCTCGTTGAGAGTGCCGATCGTCATCGAGCCAAGCAGCTCGATCTGACTAACTTGAATTCCAAGGCGGGACTTGAGCTGGTTGCTGTACCGGGTGGCTAGAGTCGCCTTTAAGCAATGTTCTATACGAATCACATCTAGACCCACCTCCAAGAGAGTCCAAACCGAGGCTGGTGATCAACGCATTGTCGCTTATCTGGTCGACGCTCATGCTCAATGACGCAGCAAGTAGTGAGGCGGGCGTGTCTGCATTGCTGGCTCCATTGCCTGCAGCACCGCCAGCAGCGAGGTATTGCTTGGGCAGCAGGTGACCATACAACAGCGGCTCGCAAGCGGGGAATGTCTCCGAAACGTCGTTTATAGCGAGCATCGGTACATAGTGGGTGATCTTGCGAACGAGCGAATCACCGATAAAGTTGCAAACTTGCACCGTTGTCATACCGGTCTTCGTGAGCTGGGTGGTGTTCGCCTTCCCTCTCGTGGCGAGTACGAGGCGTTTGAAGACACCAGAATCGGTGATTGGTGGGAAGGACATGGAGATGGTGTTTGGAATCTTGTCCGCAATTCGGTCCAAGTATCTTTTAATATAGTTAGCGTCTAACAGTGTGGAACCCCCAAGCAAGGTGCTCACAATTGTGAAGCACAGTACGCAGCTTGACCAGCGTTGCCGAAGACGGATCCGATGGTGGAGAACAACAGCATGAAGTCGATCGATGAAGTATCAATACAACTGAGGAGAGTGTCCAGGACTGCGACCTTGGATTGGTAAACGTCATCGAACGATTCCTGTGTGAGGTTGGTGAACTTCGCGTCGCGAAGGACGACAGTCATGACAAAGATGCCGCCAATCGGTCCGGTTTCCTTGGCGCGTGCAACAATGTTGCTAGTCTTCACTTTGTCATTGGCATCGGCAGCGACCACGTCGACTTGGACACCAGAGTTACGCATATGGAGGATGTACACATTGTCAACTTTGGTAAGACCTTTCGGTCCGCGACGACTTGTCAGGAAAAGACGCCGGGCGCCGTGACATGTCATCCAGTAAGCAATACGCACGCCTAGTTCGCTGCAACCGCCAACGAGAATGTAGGATTTGCGAGGATCGAAGAGTTGTCCATTTGGGTCGATCCTGACGGTAGAGCTATGTGCAGGAACAATGACCAGAAAGTCGACGTCACTGGAAGTGGACCTCCTGTATGCAGACATCGGCAGTTGGCGTGATGAAGGGACGAAGGGATCTGATGCATGACTCGAAAGCAAAGCTGATATAGCGGGAATGAGGTAGGCTGGAGATGTCGCTGCGAAACGGTCAACATCCAAAATGTGCGTAGACGCTACACCAGAAGGAATCTGGGGAACCTCGTCGGATTGGATGTGGAAGTAGGATCCAAAAGGCGAAAGGAACTCGAAGCCTCGAACGTATGCATTTTTTCCGCTGCTGTTGAAAACGACGTCGAATTGAGACATGGCTCCCATTCTTACCCATTCTGAGGCTGCGAGGGAGAGATCGTCAATGATGGCAATGTTGGACAGCGATATGCCGAGTCGAGCAGAGAGTTCCTCCTCCTCTTGCCGATTTTCGACGGTGGAGAACACCTTTGCTCCAAATCGTTTGGCAACCTGAATTGCGGCAGAGCCAACAGCTATGAAGCGAGCGGTGAGCCCAAGTCAGACATTACGTTATTAGATTACCTGATGCGCCATGGTGAACGAGCACAGTCGAAGAGGACGAGACGGAAGCACGGTTAACGAGACCAATCCACGCTGAAAGGAGAGTGACCGACACCGCAGCTGCACCCAAGTCGTCGACACCCTTTGGCACCGCAGTCACCGCGTCCTGGGGGACGACGAGAGTATCCGCAGGAGTCAGGCAAGTGATACCCACGACCTAGGTAATTCGAAGTCAGTGTGTGCATATGGCATAGTCGAAACAGCGTACCTTCGCGCCCACCTCCACATGGTCAGCCGATGCTCCCCGGGACTTGACAACACCGCAGAACGTTAGAGCAGAGCCCGAAGCAGCGCCGGACTTGATACCCATTGCCTTCACTTCGATCTCCACATCCCAAGGTTTGAGCGAAGGCGGGAAATAAGCGGCCAAGGAGCCAGATGCTCCGGTCAAACCAACAGCAGGGATAGGGATTGGCCTGATATCTGCGCCGCCATGCACAAGCCGACGAACGAAGACGTCGCCGTTCTTGCTGATCTTCATGTGTTGCTCGATCAGAAGCAGGTTCTTGCGGAGATCATGTACGATCTTCTCGCGCGCGGCTTCGTTCAAGGTATGATCCTCGAAAAGTACCGAGTATACCTGGTACTCGGGTGATTCAGCAATAATACATGATGCTATACCTAGAGCACCAATGCCAGCTGCGTCGTCATTCCCAGTGATCCATAATTCGGCATCGGAAGAGATGTTCTTCGCAATCTCGACGAGATCTCCTTCTCGACCGTGCTCAAAGGGTTGAACGATGACAGTCTTGAATGGACCGGCAGCAATGGAGAGAGTTGGTACGGAGATCTTGGCATACAAGAGTGCCTTCCCATCAACGAAGTCGGAGACTTGGACGAAGGCTCCCGCGATCGAAGAAAACTTGCTGGTCAATGTAGATAATGTCAGAGGTTCGACGCTGGCGTCTTCGACTCTCACGCCGGAGTCTACGTTGAGGAATAAAGATGATGGTTCGACCAGACGATCTAAATCCAAAACTTACCAGTCACAGCAAGGAGGACAACGCCGTTGCTTCCAAGAATATTCGTGATCGAGGCCAGGTCCACCTGGACAGCGGAGAGATCGACATGGTGCAACGCCACATCGAAACTAAAAGGTGTCAAAACTCGGTGTATGATCCAAGTTGAACCTACTCACCTGCACAGCACGGAGTCTGAGGCGTCCTCATCGACGCTCCAAGATTCGAGCACGAGCGATTTCGCATGGGGGTGATGCACGGCCGCCGTCTTAGCGTCCGCATCCGAAGGGGTGCCGGAGACGCAAAAGTATTCCACGATGACACCAGACTTGTCGACAAGAGCTTTCAGAGTTGGGTCTAGGTCGACAGCAATATCCGAGGTTCTCGACAGGTCGGCAACTCGGATGACCTTTCTGCCTGCAGCGGCTGCGTCGAGTGCAAGCGCCTCGAAAGCCGAGCAAAGAGTCGTTGATGATGGCGATAAATTGAGCGATGAGGGGAAGGCCTTGGGTTGCCACAGGGTAGTCAGACGCTCCTCGCGGCTGTCGTCCGTGATGACAACAGGTTCCGGGTCAGGCGCACGGGCGATTTCGAAGCCCTCGATCGTGAAGAGGACTTTGCCCTCCGAGTTGGCAATAACGTAGTTCGACCGGAAAGGGCCAGTGGGTGCCCACACGACACTCTGGAAGTATGCCCAAATACCCTTCTTGAGTTCGGAATCGAGGTCCAGCGCATCGCGAGAGTCCCAGCGTCTGAAGGAGTCAATCTTGACCGGAAGGAATACGGCGTTGAAGTCGAACTGCTTGGTTTCCATGTTGATAAACATGGCAAGACCGCACTGCGTGATGCTGTCCAGAATACCTGGGTGAATGACGTAGCCTTTGCCGAAAACATCTGGGGTGCCTTCGGGAATTTCGAGGTATGTTAGGTATCCCTTGCCACCCCAGCTCGTCTCGTCTGGGATTTCGTGTACAACCTTTAGGTAATTTCTGAAGTGGTCTTGGTAACGATACGCTGAAGGGATAGCTTCGTAGAACTCGTCCCCGGTGACGGAACCCTGGGAAAGTGCAAGTTTGGCCTGGAAGTCGAAAGTGCGAGGTACTTTATGGTCATAAGCGGGATTGACCCGAGAGAAGGAACCACTGGCATAAACGGAATCCAGTACGATGGCGCCATTATCGAAAATGGGGGTAGTGGCCACCCTGAACTCCCATTTGTCGCCATTGATCACACACCCAGCGTGCCCGGGAATCGAACCGGGACCACTGAGAACAAGCGGGTTGTGGATCGCAAAGTTATTGACGACCATCGCGCCTTTCTCCAAGATGCTTTCAACATACCTAAGACAGAGTATTGAGTACAATGCGATAAGAAAAATGATCGATCATACCCGGACGCCGGGAATAGGACAGCGTCGAACACGATGTGGCCAGTCAAGTCAGGGTGAGTGTCGACGCTGACACGGAAGTGGACAGGAGCAAAGGGCCCGGGCCTCTCCCCGAGCCGCTGAGATTGCTGCAACCCGGATTCCGCCCAACAGTGTGATTTATTGTAAACATAGTCGGGAAGCTTCACTTTCACGAAGTCAGTAGTGCCGTCAGGAGAAGCGTACAAGGCGTCAAAGTTGATGTTCTTGAAGCCGGTGCTAAGAAGATTACCGATGCCTTCCAAAAACTGGTAATGTTCGCCAGTGTTCTGGGCAGGGACCTTGGGATTCGGACGACGAATCAACGAGATTGGTTCGCCTCCACACTGCTCGATGTAGGACTTCAAGACCGGGTGTGGAGCGATCTCCATAAACCGGACGCCGTCATGGCCTTCGTCGGAAACGATCTTGTTGATAGCAGTTCCAAAGAGGACTGGACGACGAATGTTATCCCAGCAATAGTCCACATCCAGGTCTCGGTCGAGCCACTTTCCGTCGGTCGTGGACATCACGCGTGCAATGGGCGTCTTCGTTCCCTGGCTCAGAGGCGTCTCCGCTATCCGTTGCTTGAACAGCTCTTCTTGTGGCTCCATGAGAGGCGTGTGGAAAGCACAGCTGACCCGGAGTTTTGAATTGAAGACTTTGTCGTTTGGATCGTTCGCCAGTTCGACGATGGCATCAACCAGCTCATGGTTACCGGCGACGCTGACACCCTGCGGAGAGCTGATACCAGCGATCCACAGTCCAGAAGTCTCTTTCGCCCGTGAAAGAACCTTGCGAACCATCGTCTTAGCCTTCTGTGCGCCAACACCTAAAGCAACCATGGCACCATTGCCCTCTGCACGTGTCATGGCAGCCGCACGGGCAACTGCAATCCCAACCGTTATTTCGCGATCATAATGTCCTGAGGCATATCCCATGGCAATCTCCCCAATACTATGCCATAGTTAGCAATTGCCATTAAAACGGATATTTCACCCACCTATGTCCGACAACAAAGTCATACTTAATACCAAGGCTCCTCACAAGATCCACCAATGCCACCTGGAGGAACACCAAGGACAACACGACCTCCTGAACAGGCCACATCGTGTTTGGAGGCAATTTACACTCGACCCCAGGAAGGAACAGGCCAGTGCGCTCAAGCATCGAATCTTGACCATACTTCTCGACCAAAATGCGATCGTTTTCTCGAATGGAAGCGAGGAAGGAAGGATAGCTCTCCGCGAGCTGACGACCCATGTAAATGTGCTGAGGACCCTGGCCAGAGAACACCAAGCAGAGCTTCGGGCTGGCATTGGAATTCCGCAGGACAGGCTTCGAGAACTTCAGCGATGCGTCGAGCGAGGATCCGATGGAAAATGCACGACTCGGGTAAGCACGAGTCTGTCGTGCCAACGCGCGAGCGACGGAACGGAGTACGTGGTCCTCAGTCACACCGCCGCAAGTGCTGGCAAGATGCTCTTGCCAACGGCCAAGAGTTGGTTCCGTGAGGGAGCCGACGGAGAAGAGGTATAGCGGCTTCTTTTGAATAACCGGTGCGATGCCGAATTTTGAGAGATCGGTAACAGTTTCCACGGTCTCCAACACGACGTGCGCATTCGATCCACCAACACCATATGACGAGACTGATGTAACCCATGCGCCGTCGGCTGCAGCCATCTCCGGCGTGAAGCTCTCCAGCTAGTAGAAGTATTGATTACCAGCCACGAAAATTAATAAAGTGCAAATTACTTACCTCCGTTTGCACCTGCATCTTCAGAGCAGGGAAATCGATCTTGGGGTTGGCTTTGGTGAACCGGATGTTTGGAATGATTTCTTTGTGATGCAACATCAAGGATACTTTGACCAAACTTGCTAGGAAACTGCATCCTTCGGCATGTCCAATGTTCCCCTTGACGCTTCCAACCCTAAGAGCGATCTTGAGCAACATGACAAAAAAAGTGCACGATGATAACATACCTGAGAGGTCTTTGTGCCGTCCGCCCTTGCGAGAATACTTTGCCCGCAGCATTCACCTCAATCGGGTCACCTACCGTTGTCCCTAAAGCTCGAAATCAATACCCAAACAGAATTCGCCACTGGCTTGCGGAATACCCACCAGTAGCGTGTAATTCGACGAAAAACGCCTCCGACGGATCCCTCCCCGCAACACGGTAAGCCTCCTTGATCGTTTCTGCTTGCATATCCCCTTCGGGCATGGTTAAACTCCTTCCCTTTCCATTGGCATTGATGGCACTGCCTTTGATAACCGAATAAATTTGATCGCCCTCTGCGAGAGCGCGATCAAGCCGTTTGACAAGGACAGCTGCTACACCCTCTGCACGCGCATATCCGTCAGCAGACGCGTCAAATGATTTACAGGACCCAGTAGGAGACAAAACTCCGAGCTTGGAGAATGAAACGGTGTGTTCGGGATTTATGACAGTATTCGCACCTATGCCGTGTCAACATCAGGGCGACCAAAAGAATATCAGCCACTCACCGACGACCAGCGCTTGGTCCACCTCCCCGAGTTTGATCGAGCAAAGTGCGAGGTGCATCGCGGTTGCTGATGCCGAGCAAGCTGTTTTACAAAATGTTAAGAACAATGGTAGCTTAGTATTAGTTTAAACGCGTACCGGTGTCTACGGTCAGCGAAGGTCCGCGCAAGTCGAACGTGAAAGATATGCGATTGGCTCGGATGGAGACGCAGCGCCCAACGCCAGTGTAGTTGTTGACTTCATAACGTTCATCGTCGAGTTCTCCGGCAGTCGTCAACAAGTTTCCGAAGAAGACACCCGTATTCGACCCTCTGTAATCGATGCCCGAATCTTGTAGTGCCTAAATGGCCTGAATAAGCAATTGCGATGAGACAATAAATCAGAAGGACGGACCGCCTGTGAGGCTTCCAACGCGAGCCTGATTGCAGGGTCAAAGTTTGCCGCTTCTTTCGTGTTGATACCAAACTCGAGGGGATCGAATTGATCGATACCGTTGACAAAGCCTAACTTTGTGATATGGTACTTCCCGGGTTCGTCCTTGCCACCTATACGAAAGAATGTAAGGTCACCGATCAAAATAAGTGAATTGTGGCAAGAACAACGACGTACCGTACCACTCTTCGTGATTCCACCTCTCAGGTGGTGGTTTAATCATTCCATCGCCCTTGACGTGTTTCAGCAATTGACAGAGACTGAAAGAAAATCTCACCTTATTCCTCAAAAATTCGTAATACAAGTCTTTGTTGTCGGATCCTCCAGGAAATTTACAGCCGATACCAATTATTGCGACGGGGACTTGAGCAGACATGTTGAGCTATTGATAACTTTGTGAGTAGTGCTACTAGTTGACAGTGGATGACAATGATAAGTTAAAAGAATGGGAAAGAGATAGATTCGGTGCGTTTTTGCGATGGACGGTGAAGCAAGGAGGGCTTTGGGATTCGTCGTCGCCTTGATATTAATTTAAGTAGCAGGAGTTTGGGAAAAAAGAGTCGTAAAATCGAGTACTTATTAGGCCCCATCAACTAAGCTATGCGCCACGTTAGGAAGAATGATCAACCTGAGATTGATCAATATGATAAACCCGTGGACTTAACACTCGGGGAACCGTCGACTGTCGTGGACAGATACCTTACTTGGTCCATGGGATTGAACGTTACTGCACAAAAACGGGTATGTAATGATTACATAACTCTTGATACACATGCAACGGCCAGATTTCCGGACCTACCGATGACAGTTCGGACTTATTCTATGCTGATGCCACCTACGCCACCGCCGCCACAATCCCGAAGGCCAGTCCTCCCACCCACCACATCACTAGTCTCGTACCCATCCGTTAAAGAGCACTCGGAACTCCTTTCCGGCACCCGACACTTTCAATTTTAGATGACGACACCTACCTTTTTGCCACGTATGTATTGGACATGGCTTATATAACCACATACGACGTCGCCCACAGGCAGTGGTGACGCGTAGGTCGATCTTGGTTGCTAGTGCTTGGCACTTGCCCCAGGCCTATGCCAGTGTTTGTTCGCCAACCATGCGAGGGTTAGTCTGCCATGTCAAGTTTGCATCTAGCCGTGTAAGATCCCTGATAGAGGGCCTCGAGGAGGTGATGATGATGTATCATGTCGAACTGGTCGTATTTCCCCATTGTGCATTCAATCTGTCTAGTTCTAGACTGGGAATGGACATCATACATCATGGAGAGTAAGCTTTATCTCAAGGCTTTGCACCCAAATTTTCTCACTGGCGACAGAAGGTGATCTTTGTTGCTCATTTTTGCGGAATTGCAAGACATCAAATCACTAGACATCCATATGGCATGATCACTGTCCCATTCCACTTGTTCGTCCATGAAGCCACACTCTACACACGATAACGATGCTAACACTTGTGGTGATGGTGACATGATGGTGAGTTTCTGGCGCATTGATAGTTGAAGGGCACACAAAAGCGAGCTATGACGAGGTGCTTTGCTTATATAGCCCAAGAGAAGTTAGGCAAACCTGTCATGAATGCTTTATTTTCATTTCATCTTGGACTCTATTCCATGCTTCTAGACTGGTCTAGCCCTGCAGCATACCCTTGGGTGCTGACTGCAGCTTCTATTGATACTGAGGCTTCTTTGATGTTCTATCGCATTCTATAGTGTGGGGTATAGGGTTCTTACTTCCTTTCCATATGTAGTAATGTAGAATGATATATAAGCCCGCCTGTACAGTAGTTGGTCTTTAGTTTTGGAATTACTTTTCCCTTCTAGCATCCAAGTGTTCTCCTTCAGAGCGCCATGCTAGTAAGTATCTAACAAAATTCCAAAACTAACCTTCTGAACCAGAACACACCGAGCACTCTTTGCACTACTCTATGCTTTATCTCTTACCTCTCGCATTCTTGCCTGGTTGCAGCACTTTGCCCAGCGTCCATGTCCTTTTCCTATCCTCTCTCTTTCCCCTTCATTCCAGATGGTATCACACTGCCACTGCTTGCGTAAAGCACATCGAACCCACATCCGTGCTGTTTCCTGCAGTTGGATGCTCATTCCTGTTGTTTGGGAACGCTGTGATTTGCATACAGAGCTAGTGGTTGAGACCTCAAATGGGTGTGCGTATACAGCCCTTTAAAGCAGTACCAGCGGGGCAACTCCAGCTGGAAGAGTCGTGGGTATACCACCCTTATTTGGTAACTCGACACTGGCTTTGACCGTCACCTTCCATCTGTTGGGGAAACAGATACTCCATACGTGGGTTCAGTGCGTACTCAACCGACACCGACACGCCGAAGAAGCCATCAAGCTTCTAGCATCCCTCTTCCTTTCACTTCCCACTCGTTGTTGTCCACACTTGTGCATTTAGTGCAAGTATCACGCAAGTCTTCCTACCATCACACGCCTTTTCATCGAGGAACTAACCACTCTGAGACAAACGCGAAAGCCACATGTCTGACCCTATTCAGATTACTCACGACAACGTGGACACACCCGACCTAGACCAATTCGATGATGCCTTCGCGGCAATGGCCACCACGCCTAGAGCCCCCTCCAGAACCCCCTCACGTGCGGTTTCCAGGGCTCAGAGCTACAGCTACCTCCCCTCTGCCCGTCCACCAGCTGCGCCGCGTCCAAGACCAGCCACTGGAGGTTTACTCAGTACCCCCCTCGCCGCGTCCTTGCCACCAGCATCTCAACATCAGACTCCCGATGAGTTCTTCGGAGCTTATCAACAATGGGTCAAGGACTTCACCGCCTATGGGCCATCAGTGGCAGGACCACCACCCCTCCCATCCTCAACCATATTTGTCTCGACTGGCATATTGCCAGTTGATACTCCCACTCTACATGAGCAATGGGGTGCCACCCACATTGCTACTCCTCCCCTCGTTAGAGGCGCTCAACCTCTACCTGTACGCCCCAACAGTAATGGATCTCAGGCATCAGTACCATTGCCATGTCCTATCGTGGCAAACGTTTCAAAGCATGGATGACCCAATTTGGGAAAGTCCATAGCTGCCAAGCCGGAGGTCTTTGACGGGACAAAAGAGAAGTTTCTGCAGTGGCTAAGACAAGTGGAAGTGTTCATCGCTGGTTATGATGAAGAACCCACTTCGGGACAGAAGATTCTGATCGCCCTCTCGTATATGAAAGGGAACAACGCTGCTGGCAGATTTGCTGACTTGTGGCTCCAAGAAAACGTAAGCAGGGTCCACCTGCTTAGTTACGTCTATTTTAGAAAGGAGCTACACGATACATTTGTACCGGTCAGAATCCGACAACAGGCCGAGCAGAAGCTGCTTAGGACCCATCAAGGCAATAAGGAGTCTCTCCAGGACTTCTTCGTCAAGACGAAGCAGCTGATGCTGGAGGCAGACTACAAGGTGTCTACACATGGGAGAACGCTGGTGCGTCTCATGAGACAAAACGTCCGAAACGAGATCGTGGAATTCGTTGAATGATCTCAACCAGTGCTGATCTCCAGCGAAGACTACCACAAATGGAAAGCGGCTCTCAAGCAAGCCAATATCATACTTCAGGAGATTGAAGATCGAAAGAAGTATCAGAAGCAAGGACAGTGGACCTGGGGTCTGCAAGGCCAGATTAGGAAATTCCCTCCTGGCCCTGTCCCTGCCAAGATGACCGTCGCTCCCCCCAACAATAGTAGTTTCCCTCTGCCGCCTGCCACAGTCCACCCAAATGCCATTGGAACATTTGGAGGAGCTGGTGCTCCAATGGACCTCGACAAAGCCCGCACCGAAGGCAAATGCTGCCATTGTGGCAAAGCTTGGCCATGCACTGAGCACTTCAAGCCAAGGCCACGTCAACCGATGGCAACATGCACGTTTGAGTTTCGTGGGGTCAGGATAGAGTACAATGACCCCGAAGCATTAGAGAAGTCGATCAAAAAGATCGAAGAGAAAGGACTCCCTAGTAATACCAGTTCCAAATCAGGTTTTGTCGCCGGAGCGTAGTACAGTTGACTACTGCTCCTATTAAGTCTGTTGTAGTACCGAGTTCAAATAAATTTTCTGTTTTGACTTGTGATACAATGGATGAGACTGAATCCGAACCTGTGAGAGTCGTCAAACTCTCAAACGACGCCAAGCTACCAGAATGACAAACAGAAGGGTTGGCTGGTTATGATGTATTCAGAATGGTAGATGTAACCGTGAAACCCCGTCAACGTGTGAAAGTGCCCCTTGCAATTAGCGTTAAGGCACCAAAGGGCACTTACGCCTGAATTGCACCGAGATCGGGATTAGCGGTCAAAAAAGGGATTGATGTACTGGCCGGAGTTGTCGATGCGGACTATCAAGGAGAAGTCCAAGTCATCCTTCTTAATATGGGTGATGAGGACGCTGAGATCAAAAAGGGTGATAGAGTAGCCCAATTGATCCTCGAGAAGATCGCCACTCCGAAGGTCATCCAAGTAGAGAAACTTGACGACATGGTTAGAGGTACCGGTGGGTTTGGATCGACAGACATCCGAATCCTTCAACAACCAAAGGGAGCGCTGAGGGCTGATCACCCCCCGCTTGCCAAAGTTTCCTGTAAGGGTGTGGCTATAAGCCAAATGGGGGAGAACCCAGCCTCTGTCTGCCCAAGCGGACATGTGATCAAGAGCACCTGTAAGGGAAATGGTAGGCAGACTTGGCTGAACACTGTGAACCCTTGGTCTGCACAGTGGATTAAGCAGGTCATTGACCACAAGGATGAGGAATGATCCATTCATCATCTAAGATCCTTTGTACACGACGACAGAATCGCAGAAGTCACTCCGGAACTTGTGCACAATATTAAGAGGTTAACTAATCTCGAAGCACAGTTCATACTCTGTGAACTCCAGAGGAAGCCATGCTACATCAAGCGAAAGAGATCCACAAATTCCCTTGAAGTTAAGGGAATGGTCACAACGACTGCCGGAGATCAATTAGAAGTAGTTGCGCTGGTAGATTCTGGATGTACAGGATCGGCGATAGATGAGAAATTCGTGAAGGAACATGGGTTAGGGTTAGGAGGAGGAACCGAGCGAAGCGAGGTTCCGAGTAAGTTAGCTACGTAGAGGTAACAAGGGAAATACCTGAAGGTAAAGGTGCGGACTTTGCTGGTCAACGCACGGCCTTTTCGGGATTCCCCTCATCAGACCATCAGGTATATCGAACACACGATGCACACTCACTTGCTTTTATAGCTTTGTGGTGTGGCGATGCCTTCTATAGTTAGTCGAACAATGAATAAGCAGAAAAATACACGCAACGTTATCGCCCAATCGCATAACAGGAGCATGGGAACCAGGTTCAAGGGTTAACACTAAGTCCGGGTCTAGACCGATCCAGACCCCAGATCTCCGTGGAGATCCTCGCATTACGGACGCGAGACTGACTTAGCCGGCTGTTTCCCACCGGA
>JBBPLE010000809.1:0-13049 GCA_038089675.1 Boletales sp. KT-2023b
CGTACTACGTCTGTCCCCACTGTGCCCGCCACCGTCCTGGCCATACCCAACACCGCTGTCCTCGCCGTCCTCGTCCTCGTGTTCTTAACCCCGTAAATTCTTCCTCCTCCTCCGCTTCTTCCACCCGCTCTAGACGTTCTGGCCCATCTCAACCCCTCGTCGAACGACTCTCCGATCCCTCATCCTCTAGCTCGGGTTCTGCTCCCAGACCTATTCCCCCCCCTTCTTATCACCGTCGTCGAACTCCCCATCCTCGTCAACGTCATCGTCGCCCCTCCCCTGACCTTGAACTCACCGATCTCAACCTGAACGACAATGATCCGGGGTACGATGACTCCGCATATGCCAACATGACCGGTTCCCCTGGTGGAGATAGGTGTATGGATTTCTGATTCCTCCTTTTGATTTTATTCTTCATAGTGATTTCGAATGTACTCCGGGGGTAATGTTACGATTCACTTCTTTTCACTTCTTTCCTTGGTTACTCTTCATTACGACAGACCGGCCCGACCCGGTATCTTTCACCTTCTTTAGAGTGCTCTAGAACATGCAACGTGTTCGTCGCACACCTTTCATTTCCGTCTTCTATTCTTGCTATCTACACTTCTATTTCCTGTGGAAGGTTCTATCTTTACTTCGCTTAGTCATTAACCTTCTATGACCTTCTATTACCTTCTATCTTTCGCAGTACTTAAGCCGTCGTCTTACTTGATGTAACCCCAGCTTAGTCCTGCTCAATTCTACCTTGAACTCCTTGACTCCCTCGTCGACTCTTCGTTGGACGATCCCCTTGAACCTCTCGTCGACTCATCGTCGGACGAACCCTTGAACCTCTCGTCGACTCATCGTCGGACGAACCCTTGAACCCTTCGTCAACTCATCGTCAGACAACCCTCTTTGACTATTCGGCAAGCATCCCTTGACCGAATCCTTCGAACCCTTGACCCTCAGTTAGTTCTTTGAGCCTACGCTCGTTCCTACCCGGACCAAGCATAACAGGTTTGAGGTTGTGGATGGTAGAGGAGGTCGTGGGGACCTCAAGGTGTCATGTGAGTGAGATGGTTTCCTTGGTTAGAGGAAATGCAGGTGGCCCATAGTGGGTCATGCCAGGTGTGTGTGTGGTGTGGTGGGGGTCAGGGATGGGCAATGTAAACATGGTGGCAGCAGGTGTGATGATGGTGGCAAAGGTGAAGGCAAAGGAGGCTGAGGCTTGTGCAGCCTCTGCCTGCTTCTTCTCCTTGTGGGTCTTCTTCTTCTTGCACTTTTCCTCACCCTTTTCAGAGCAATTTCCATCATGACACTGCCACTTCTGGTTAGTATTCCCCTTGGAAGAGAAACCACCTTGTTGTGTCTGCTGCTGCTGGGAGAACTGGGGCTCCCCCTGCTGCCATTTGACAGCACTGACTTTGTTGACCTGTTGAGGCTAGGAGTCCTTGGCAGGATGGTGTTGCACATACATTTGCCACAACACTTCTACTTGTTGGGAGATTTCCTCAACTGTAGGTACCATTTTGGTGATGACATCTTTGGAGTTGATCTCCAGTTTGGTGGTGGCGATTGCAGCAGTGACATGGTTGGCATACTTTGGGATCTTGGAGATCATGATCAATGACTTTATTTTGTTGTCAATCAGGTAGCTGAAGTTGGAGAGCCAGGAGAAGAGCATGTCCAATTTGGAGAATGCTAAGACCAGGGAATTGTTGTCAAGGATAATAAGGCCCATAAGAGCCTTAAACTTGGTGATGGTGGAGGAGACAGTGGGATTGTTGAACCATTTTTCAAGTTTGAGGAGGATGTTCTCAGCATCATCACCAAAGTCAATCCCGCACTTGTGGATGTGATGGTTGCAAATGAGAGTGATGGCACCAGTGGCCTTGTCATCATCTTTGTCCTAATCCTCCTGCTTTTCCTCAGCCCAGCAAACTTTGTCAGCTGGTGGGGAGTAGGCATGAGTGACAATATTTCCACCAGAGTCCTTTACCTCAGCGATAGCAACAGGGATGGAGGGACAGAGCTTCATGATCTTGGAGTAAACTCCAATGGATCAAAGATAATCATCCATCTGGGAGCACCAAGCACAGTAGTTCATGCCGTTGAGCTTGGTAATGGTGGCAAGGGAGGAAGACAACATATTGAGGTCTGATGAGAATTGACATTAGCATGGGAACCTTAAACTTAAAAGTGAAAGGGAGTGGAATGAACTGCATCACTGAACATCCAGAGCTTGTGGACTTGGGGGACATAGTCTCTCCTTGTCTTTGAGATGGAGAGCAGCTGCTCTATGTAGCTTTCACTTTGCAGAGCATCTGGCAGAACTTAATCTGCACAGGACAGCTTGAATGTTCACCATCCAGGGGTGGAACTTAATCTGCACCCCAAAGGTTCACCTGTATGGTGAGTGGAACTGAATCCACATCAACCAACAGTCAGGTAAGGATGAGAGAGCAGAAGGATGGTGTGAGCCACATGCTAGCCTGCTCAGGGCTCATAACCTGTTGCAAGCATGCATGTTACATACACAGGAAGGTCTCTCACATACCTGGTAATGTTGGTGGTGACACAACTAAGGGTGGTGGTGATGGTATCGAGTAAAGATCAATTAGAACTCAGCTCTGCTGAGTCCAAATGTAAATACATGTTATGTGTGAACTAATTACTATGTATGGAACACAGAGTCCATTCAACAATCATGGTGAGAGAATGATACTTTGTTCCAGTTCACAGAATATAGAGGCTCATACAGCCCCTTTTACAGTATTCAGAAACATAGTTGTGCTGATCCAATCTGATCATTCCAATACTACTCTGTTTGACTGCCTTTCTGCTCTGTGATACCAACCACCTTCCAATCCACTGACATTCATCTTTAATCATGGACCTTATGGAAATCCAAACTATGCTCAGCTTCACTGATTCCCAGTCCCACCCAGACTACATAACACAGCAGGAAATCCCTTTGGACATAATGATGTTGCTGGCTCCCAACTTTGATCACCTACTCTCCAACACCCCCATCCTATCCACCCTACCAGATCTCCCATTCATAGATCTGAGCTCACCTCCTATCTTCAGCCCCCTTCACCTCCCAGCAATCCCTCCATTCAATGAGGATCTCAATCCTCTTCAGGCTCCAGTCCTGTTCAGCCCACCAAAACTCGCAATGACACTATTCTCCCAACCACAAGATCCAATTCTTCTTCCTCCACCTCTCTCTCCCCAAATTGAGGTGGCAGACACAATGTTTCATGAGTTTTGCTTTGACAGTCCACTGAGGTCAGAAGAAGCAATAGTACACCTTCAACAGCAGGATCTGGAGATCATGGCAGACTCAGGTCACTGGTGTGTTCAGCTGGAGTTTCACCAGCTGCTTCAACCCAAACATTTGCAACTGCCTATTCCTCACCTCCTCCACTCAAAGATTCAGCCTCTTCTTCCTCAGATTCATCAGACAGTGCATCCTCCTCTTTGTATCTCTGATTCTCAGATGGCTGAGGGCACTCCTGAATTAGATCTCCAGGAACTCATATACAATTCCTTCATCAGAGTGCAGTGGTCAGTGATCTTCGACTTTGTAATGTGACTGAAGTATCCTCCCCACATGTACTTCAAAGGAACAAAATGGTGCACCAACTTCCAAGCACACATGTGGTTCTGGGATCAATGCCCTCTTCCTCATCTCTTCAACCTGCCAACTCTTTCCAAATGAGTCAAGATTCTTCAGAGTCAATACATCAAACAGGTTCTATGTCCACACTACCTTCTCCCAATGCTTCCCTTTGCCAGATCCCAAGAAGAACTTCTTGAGATGTCTTCTCGAGTAGTTCATCCTTGTAACTTGGTTCCCTATGAAACAGGGTTCCATCAACCCATCAATTGCTTTGCATGCAATGGAGAACAGCTCAGGGATACTTATGAAGCTGCAGGATGGGCTTTCCCATCTCAGACATACAAAGAATCAGAGTCAGGGTATATGGTTTGTGGTCAGGGTTATGAAATCTTTTATCAGGACATTTTTCCTCCTTCATACAAAAACATCCTACTCATCAAATCAACCTTCCCTGGAGTAGAGATTCTGGATGATGTCTGGGTAAACCAGATTTTCTTTGACAACAAATATGTAGGAGAGAATTGGAAGCATGGGATGGTTCTCCACAATTTTAATCATTGGAAGGGTATGGACATCAAGCTCTGGAATCACATTATGGACTTTGTTCATCATGACTTTTTCTACACCAGCAAAGATCAGCACACTAATCATCTTTTCAAGAAACTCCCTGATCTTCACTTCCTGCAACATATCATCAAAGACTCAATAGGCTCTTCAGCTGAAGATGTTGTCTACAATGTACTTAAGGGAGCCTATTGCTGAATGACTAGAAAAGCTGCGACAGAAGGGGAAAATAAGCAAAAGCATCACAAACTTAGCTAAAGCAACAGATCAAGATTTCATTTCTCAAAATTTTCTTTACATTCCAATTCCCCCTTCTTGGCTGCTTGGACATTATTCATATTTTACATATGCCAGTGAGATTCCAGATTATGGTCATCCCCTAACATTTGTTGATTGGAATACAGACTT
This sequence comes from Boletales sp. KT-2023b, assembly GCA_038089675.1. Classification (NCBI taxonomy): domain Eukaryota; kingdom Fungi; phylum Basidiomycota; class Agaricomycetes; order Boletales; species Boletales sp. KT-2023b. The sequence goes on from JBBPLE010000809.1 coordinate 4,580, forward strand.
TGTGGATATGTTTAAACAAGAAACACATTTTCCATTTACCAGTACTTCTGACTTTTACATCTATAAAGATGACATTGTCAAAATCAGAAATCCCCATTTCTTTAAATTCTTTGATTACACAAACTTCAAATCTCTTGCTTCATTACCATCGACTTCTATTTCTACATGGAGTTATGATGATGAACCTTTTATAAAAGAGGAACAAAGAATGTACTGGAATAGGAAATTCTCAGAATCCTGAAATGCTAAATTGGGATCAAATCTCAGACAAACTTTGGGGACTATAGGAGTTCAAGGACAAACAGGAGCTGCTACACTTGGTCCAATCCCTTTTTCATTTGTCTCATACATATATGAACATACAATTGACAAATGGTTAACAGATATTCATCTGTTCTAAATGGCAAACACAACTCCTATTACACTTTTTGAAGACTTCAAAGTCAATAACACTCTTCTCACTCACATTCAAACTCTTCATGGTCATTCCAACTATGTCACATGGGCTACTTGCATTGAATCTATTCTTGAATCCCTCTCTGTTTGGGAATGGATTTCAGGTGATCACACTTATGCGAACACTGATCAAGCAAGCAAAGACAAATGGCTTGCTATAGATTGCTGCATTGTTGGCATTATCATTCAAACCCTGAATGACCAACTAATTCATCATGTGAGTTATACTCATGACACCAATCATGCATCCCTAGCTAAAGCCTTATGGGATCACCTTGTCACCCTCTATGCTTCTCATGGACTTTCTGGACAATTTTCCCTTTTCTCTAATGTCATGCAAATCAGCATTTGTACCAGATTGGCTGCTGAGGGTATCAATCACATCCTATCTCTCTTTGAGCAAATGCAGGCTGCAGGCTTGAATATGCCTGACTCTTTTTGGGCTATGTTCATGCTTACTCATCTTCCTTCAGATTATTCTTCGTTCTGCACCACTATGGCTGAAATAGTCACCACTGCCAACTTTATGGCAGACACTATATCTGGAAAAATTCTTTCTGAGATTGATCTTTGTGGATCTAGGGTTTCTATTTCCTCAAGGATTCATAACATGGAACAGCAGAATGTAAGTGGTGCATTTCATACAAATGTAATTCATCAAGGCCCACCTAAATCTAATCAGTGGAAATCTAATTGACCTAATGCAATTAGAGGAAATCACTCTGGACCAACATCTGGAGGTGTTTGTCTTGGTAACAACCGAGGACAAGGTTTTGCTCCTTACCATGGAGGTTTTCACAACCCCACTAAGAATCATAATTGGCAAGGTTTCCAATCATGTCAGGGTAGGAAGATGCAGAATAAGGGAAAAGGCAAAGCACCTCAAGCTAATGAGCTTTTGGGAGAAGGTTTTGCTCATGTTGTTGAAATCAACAATGAGACTAATTTAAATAAAGCCACAGAAACTCCTATTGATCCTCTTGTTGCATGGCCAAACACTTTTTCAGCTGAAGATGCACAAGACTGAGACTTCACTGAGGAAGTTACTTGAGAAACTGATTTTAATATGTGGGAACAAGGTACTAGTGATGGTTCTATGGAAATTGACATGGGTATGAATGCAGACTCCCTTCATTCCTTTTGTCCCTGCAGAAGCTCACTCTAATCTTCTAGCAGGTGCAGGACCATCTAATCTACAAGATAGACAAGATATACCAGATTGGTTAATCCAAGAAAGTATAAATCGTATTGAGCAAGAAACCATTTCTACACTGGAATGAGAATCAACTCCAACTCTGACTTCAATACAAGATAAGAAAGGAAAGAAGAAACAAGTGTTTTCACTTGGAGGTTTAATTTCAGATCATTCTCATTTTTCATCCAACAATTCTCTTGAATCTTTATTATCATCTTCATGTCCTCCTTTACAATTTCCTTTCCATCCAATGCATTTAAACTCTACCCCTGTGTTACAGGAGACATCACATTGAACCTATGAAGAAATTGTTCCAAATAGTTTTACACAGTCAAATAATTCTCCTTCTCTTTCTATTTCTTCTCCTGTTGTTGGTTGGATCTATGACCAGTATATAGAGTCTTATCAACCCGGTACAGCTGAGGAAGTTGAAATATTTAATCATCAATTTACTAAACCACCTACAGATGTAGATGAGATTGTATACAATGAGAAGACCAATGAATACCTGTTGCTCTATGTTGGACTGTTTACAGTCCAGAGTGATTCTACATCAAATGAGTTTTGTCAAACTCATTGGATGATAGACAGTGGTTGCACTGATCACCTTTCACCCTTTATAGATGATTTTGTTCATCTGAATGGACAGACTTGCACTGCTTCAGTTGCAAATGGTGAAAAGGTTTTTATGTATGGTCTTGGTACTGTACTAATACAGCAACTAACTAAAGATGTTACATGTCCAATTGTCACCTTACATGAGGTTTGGTATGCTCCACAGGCTTCTCATTGCCTGTTGTCTGTTGTCTCATTAATAGCCCATAGCTATTGCTGTGAGATTTCCAAGAATGAATCAAAGATCTGGAAAAAGGAAAGATGTCTGGTGATACAGGCTTCTGCTTTATCCCAGACTAACAACCTGTATTGGTTTCAGTCAGTAATGATTACTCCTATGTCAGGTATTGTGGCCTTCCTTGTGGATAATAATTCTTATCATCTGTGGCACCAATGATTTGGTCATACTTCTAAAAATGCTTTGCACCATGCACATACCCAATTATCTGGTGTTCCCTCTTTGACTCTACCTGCTGATTTACCTCCTTGTAAAGGATGTCAGCTTGGTAAGATGCTGGATCACACTTTTCCTACTTCTGGCAAGCACTCTGCTTGACCTTTGGCTTTGGTCCATGCTGATCTCATGGGCCCTATGCCTGTTGAACCTTGCTCTCAAGCTAGGTTTGTGTTTACTTTCATTGATGACTATTCAGGTTATGCTTTGCTTTCATTTTTGCAGGTCAAATCTGATTGCTTGCAGCACTTCCATAGTTTGGTTGCTTGGGCTGAGTCTTTTACTGGTCACACCCTTACTGTTACGCTTGGTCCGGGTAGGAACGAGCATAGGCTCAAAGAACTAACTGGGAGTCAAAGGTTCAAGGGATTCGGTCAAGGGATGCTTGCCGACAAGTCAAAGGAGTCGTCTGACGATAAGTCGACGAGAGGTTCAAAGGAGTCGTCCAATGATAAGTCAATGAGAGATTCTAAGGAGTCGTCCGACGATAAGTTGACGAGAGGTTCAAGGGGTTCGTCCAATGATGAATCGACGAGAGGGATCAAGGAGATCGTCCGATGATAAGTCGACGAGAGAGTCAAGGTGGTCAAGGTAGAATTGAGCAGGACTAAGCTGGGGTTACATCAAGTAAGATGATGGCTTAAGTATTGCGAAAGATAGAAACGAATGGAAGGTCATGGAAGGTTGGTGACTAAGCAAAGTGAAGATAGAACCTTCTACAGGAAATAGAAGTGTAGATAACTAGAATAGAAGACAGAGATGAAAGGTGTGCGACAAACATGTTGCATGTTCTAGAGCACTCTAAAGAAGGTAAAAGATACTGGGTCGGGCCGGTCTATCGTATCGAAGAACAACGAAGAAAAAGAAGTGAATCGTAACATTACCCCCAGAGTACATTCGAAATCACTATGAAGAATAAAATCAAAAGAAAAATCAGAAGTCCATGCACCTATCTCCACCAGGGGAACCGGTCATGTTAGCATAGGCAGAGTCGTCGTATCCCAGATTGTTGTCGTTCAGGTCAAGATCAGCAAGTTCGAGGTCAGGAGAGGGACGACGATGACATTGACGAGGGTGGGGGGTTCTGCGACGACAGGACGAAGGGGGAGGGATCGGTCTAGGAACAGAGCCAGAGCCAGAGGATGGAGGGTCAGAGAGTCGGTCAACGAGGGGTTGGGATGGACCAGAACGCCTAGAGCATGTGGAAGAAGCAGAGGAGGAGGAGGAATTTACGGGATTAAGGGTACAAGGACATGGGTGACGAGGACAGTGATGTTGGGTGTGGCCAGGACGATGGCGGGCACAATGGGGGCAGACGTAATAAGGGCAGTTGATATGGATATGAGAGAGTCGGTGGCAGTGGAAGCAGGCCTGACTGTAAAGGTAGTGATCAGGAGAGAGGGGTACATTACATTGTCCATCCCAACTGACTTCGGCTCATTCCATGACGGCTAGTTCCTTGAGGGTGAGGGGTTCCTCAGAAGCTTCAGGGGAAGGGTTCTGGTGAAGACGTCGGCGTTCGTCAAGCTCTCGGGTGTATCGTAGAACGTCCTTAGCAAGTTTGTCCATTTCTAGTTGATGCATGGCGGAAAGGACAAGGTTGGTAAGCTCGGCACGGGTTTCATGGAGGGCGGCGACGTGTTCCATGGGGTAGTCCAACATCTGGTTGGCAAGGGGGTAGAGGCTATGGATTTCTTGGAAAAGAAGAAGGAGGGTATCAAGGGGAGAGAACGGTTCTAAATGAGCATGAAGGGGGGTAAGAAGGTGGGGAGTTTCAAGGAGTAACATAAGGGAAGATTGTTTGGTGATAGGGAAAGGGTCGGGGCGGATACGCTGGGCATAAAGGGGCAGTTCGATGGAGACAACAGGGTTGGGGTCGAGGGGATGGAGACATAGAGGGGGAGACGTAGACCAGGGAATGCCCGGGTTGTAATTAGTGGAGTCGAGGCCTTGGATACGATAGAGCAAAGGGGTGGTCCAGCCAGTGGTAGCAGTGGTGGGGGAAGGGGATCTAGCGGGAGCAGACATGTTTGTGTTTTGTAGGTGGTGCAAGGGGTGAGGGAGGGAAGATGTGAGGGTGAAGGGTCTTATACTCAGATAAGATTTCCTTGGCATGGTCAAACTCCGATTCGGGTAACCAGGAGTCTTCTTTGGCCGAATATCCCTTCCAGCGGACTAGGAATTTTCAGTTGTTCGGGGATCCATGATGTTGGATGATCTTTTCCATTTCGTACTCCTCTTCTCCGTTGATAAGGTCAGGTGGAGGAGAAGGGAAGTTTGGTCCGTGTATGTCATTTTCGCAATAGGGCGATAACAAGGATGCATGGAAGACCGGGTGTATTTTCCACGTTCGTGGGAGGCGGAGTTTATATGTGAGGGAAGAGAGGACCTGAGTAATGGTAAATGGTCCTTCTTGCTTGGGCACAAATTTCGGATGGGAGATAAGGTGTTTTAGGTTTCGGGCTTCTAGCCAAACCTTGTCGCCTTTGCGGAAGGGAGTAAATTTTCCATGAAAGTGGGATTTCATAACTTGTCTGGCAAGTTCGTGGGCCGCCAGGGCTTCGTCTCTAGCTGCGGAGAGGAGTTTCAGTCGTTCTTCGACTGCTGGGAGGTTGGTTTCGGCGATGATAGTGGGGAGGGGGCGAGGTTCAAATCCCATCATGAGGAAGAATGGCGATTTATTGGTTACAGAGTGAGGGCAGTGGTTGTGGGCAAATTCAGCGTGGGAGATAAGGTCGGATCATGTGGAAGGGGAATTGCCGCAAAAGATCCGAAGATATGTTTCCACCTCTTGGTTTACCCATTCGGTTTCTCCATCAGATTGAGGATGGTAAGCTGTGGAGAGGGAGAGGTTGTATCCGAGGAGGCGTCCAAGTTCTTTTGCAAAGGAGAAGGCAAACTGGGGTCCACAATCCAAGATGATCTTGTTGTAAAGGCCGAACCGAGTATAAACCTTGTGGAAAAAGAGGGAGGCGATTCCCTCGGCAGAGACGGATTTCTTCATAGGGCAGAGAATCACCCCCTTAGTAAGCCCATGGTTGACCACGACCAAAAGACTATCGAAGCCATTGGAGACAGGGAGATCCATAATGAGGTCACAGGAAATCTGTCGAAAAGGCACGGTGGAAGACGAAGCGATGGGGAAGAGGGGAGGGGTGGTGGGATGGGTGTTTGCCTTGGAGGATTGACAGAGGGAGCAGCCTTCGACGTACTTTCGCACGAACTGAGCAAGACCGGGCCACCAGAATTCTGCAGTGACAAGTTGACGAGTTTTAAGGTATCCGGGATGGCCAGCAGTGGTGTGATCGTGGTGTCATTCAATGATGGAGCGGCGGAGGTCGGGGGGGACATAGATACGTCCTTGAAAAGTGAGAACGCCAGCGTCGTATTGCCAATCAGAGAGACGCAAACGGAATCAAGCAGGGATGTCACCAGTGGTAGCGCGTAGTGCTTCTAGGACAAGGGGGTTGGAAGCGGAGGAAGCGGCCAGCTTGGTTTGGAGGGAGGTGTCGATGAGGTTAACAAAGAGAGTGTCAGGAAGGAGGGTTACATTGTCGTTATCCTTGTCTGTCAATGGGAGAAGATCTGGGTGGCGGGAGAGGGTGTCAGGTGCGGCAAGAGAAGTTCCAGGGACATGGGTCAAGTGAAGGTCAAAGTCAGAAATGTCAAGTAACCAGCAAGCCTGTTGTCAGTTGAGTTTCTGGGGTTGGCGGAAGTATGTGAGGTTTTTGTGATCTGTGAAGACTTCGACAGGGAAGGGGGATCCTTGGAGATAGTGGCGCCAGGTTTTGAGGCCACGAATGATGGCGAGGAGTTCTCTATCGTAGATATCATAGTTTTGTTCGGCGGGGGAGAAGGACTGAGAGAGGTAGGAACAGGGATGCCAATCTCTGTTGGCATCAGTTTGGAGGAGGACTCCACCAGAGGCGTACTTGGAGGCATCGGTGGCTATGGCAAAGGGGCGGGCGGGATCGGGGAGATGGAGGATCGGTTGACTGAGAAATAGTCGTTTGAGTTCGTCGAAGAACTGTTGGCAGCTGGGGGACCAGTCCCAGGGTTGGTTCTTCTTTGTGAGGTCGAGGAGGGGGCATGCGACGTTCAAGTAATTGGGGATGAAGCGTCAGTAGAAGTTGGCAAATCCAAGGAAGGATCGGACATCTTTGACTTTGGCTGGAGTTGGCCATTTGCGAATGCCATCTAGTTTCACTGGGTCCATGGCGAGCTCATCGGGGCGTACGATCATGCCAAGGTATTCAACCTCGTTGGTAGCGAACGTGCATTTCTCGAGTTTGAGGTGAAGGTCCAACTCAGTCATGCGTTGAAGTACACGTTTGGTTCACTCCTCATGGGTTTTGGCGTTGGGGGAGAAGATGAGAAGGTCATCCATGTAGATGACGAGCCATCCTTCTGCAATCATATCATGGAAGGAGTCATTCATGAAACGTTGAAAGGTGGCGGGGGAGTTACAAAGACCAAAGAACATGACCGTCAGTTCAAACAGTCCTTTGTGGGTGATGAAGGCCGCTTTCCATTGGTGACCATCCTTGATGCAAACGTTGTTGTATCCCCAATGAACATCGAACTTGGTAAAGGTCTTGGCACCCTTAAGTTTGTCAATGAGGTCAGAGATGAGGGGGAGGGGGTAGGCGTCGCGGATGGTATGTTCATTGACGTAGCGATAGTCTTGGCAGGGTCGGAGACTGCCGTCCTTCTTTTTAATGAAGAAGAAGGGGGAGGCTTGGGGAGAATTGGATGGGCGAATTTTCCCTGTCTTGAGGTTTTTGTCAAGGAAGGCGTCGGTAGCGGCTTTTTCATCAGGGGATAGGGGGTAGATCTTGCCGACTTTTGGGGTGAATGAGTCGTCGAGATTAATCTCGTGGTCATAGGGTCGGCTAGGAGGGACGTGGTCGGTTGCTTCTTTCAAGAAGACGGAGGCAAAGGACGAGTATTCAGGGGGAAGGGTTGCCTTTGGTTTGGCCTTTTCAGCAGCCATAGCTAGTTCAGTTGCTGTAGTGATCTTGGCAATGGTGGCAGAGGGAATAAATCGAGATCTGCAGTGCATGATTCGATTGATGATCCAGTTGTCGTTAGCTTGTTGGAGGTATCGAGCTTCGGTGTCCTTCTTCATGTAATCGTAAAGATGTCCATCCCAGATGGAGTCGACTTGTACATGTCAAGGTGGGCGAGGGGTTGGTGTCGAGGGAGTAGGAGTCGGTTTGGTACGGTTGTAATAAATCTCCTGGGATTGATCAGAGTCAAGGGAAATGGATAGCTCTCGCTTAATCCAGTCGATGGTGGGGTTGACTTTCCTAAGCCAGGGAAGTCCAAGGATTACGTTCTTTTTTCCACAGTTGAGGATGTAGAACGTGACGCGGTGCATGAGTTGTCCGATGCGGACATAGAGCATGGTGGAAAAACGGATAAGACCATTCTTGTTCGAGGATTGGTCAACATTTTTGATGGCGATGGGGGTGGGGAGTCATTCTTTCGGGAGACGATGTTTTTGAACAAAGTCCCAATCAATGCAAGAGATTTGTGCTCCTGAGTCAATGAGAGCACGAGTTCCAACGGCTTTTAGGTGCGAGGGTTTGACGATTTCAATGGGAATTTGCATAGACTGCTTGGTAATCGACGATACAAGTACAGGAGCGCACGTAAAAGAGGGAGAGCCTTGTGTTGGGGAAGGTCTCCGTTTTAAAAATCCTCATTGGAGGGTATGAAGGAGATCCTTGCTACAGTTTCTTCTTCAT
>JBBPLE010000811.1:0-13008 GCA_038089675.1 Boletales sp. KT-2023b
AAAATGCTGAATTTCTAATATAATTATGTTCCATTTTTGCCAGTAACATAATGGTGAAATAATTAAGACTTTCTAATTATTTTCTTCACAATTTGTTCAATGATAACAAAGTTTCCTGCACCCAGTGAAGCCCAGAATGGCAATCATGATAATGTAATCAAAATGTTGATCCAGACCCGGCCCCTGGGATTTCGCACCTCAGGCAGCACTTTTTTCAAACTCCGCCGTGTAGGCAAGAATATATCTCGCAGAGACCTCTGGGCTTCGAATTCGACTGCGGATCCGCCTGGGCCTCTAGCAAGCTTGCACGAGCCTCGCACGAGCCCCATCGAGGCCTCCTCCCAGCTCGTCCTTACCGCCTCATCCGACCCGCGCGGCCTTTGCCGCTTCCACGGCCTGTCCCCACGCCACACCGCGCCTGCCCGCCCGCCGCCTCCGTCACGCGTCACAGCGTGCTATCATGCTTCACACATTGTCTATCGTCACCGCTGCCGCCTCGCCCTCTTGTCCTTACCGCCCCAACCACCTTTGCCGCCTCGCCGCGTCTCACCCAACGACAACAACAACCACGTGACAACTGTGATACCGCAGTCGTCACGTCGTCGCCACCTCGCCCTCTTGCCTTTACTGCCCCGGCCACCTCTGCCGCCTCCCTTCGTCTTGCCCGACGATGAAAACGGCATGACAACCATGATACAACGATCGTCATGCTGTTGTTGTTGTTGTCGTCGTCGCTGCCGCTGCCATCTCGCCCTCTTGCTTTTACCGCCTCGACCACCTCTGCCGCCCGTTTGCCGCGTCCCCTCATCTCGCCCGACATCGGCAATAACAGCACGACAACCGTGATACCACGGATGCCACGCTATTGCTGTGGCTGCCGCTGCAATGCCTCACCTCGCTCGTCGCCTCGCCTTGCCCCGCTCTCGTTCTCCGGCCGCCCTGGCCGCCATTGCTACCTGGCGCCGTCTTGGCGTCGCCTCGTCTCACACGACGACAACGACAACGACGATGTGACAACCGCGAACCGCGGTCGTCGCGTTGCTGTCGTCGTCGTCGCCGCCTGCCTCGCTCACCTTTCCGAATGTTCTCAGCGCTACTGCCACCTGCCACCTCCCTTCGTGTCACCCGACGACGATAACAACAATGATGACGTGACAACCGCGATATTGCGGTCGTCGCGTCGTCGTCGTCTCGCCCCGCTCTCGTTCCCCAATCGCTCTGAGTGCCTCTGCCACCGCCTCCCGTCTCTCTTGCCGCTCCGTTCGTCTCACACGACGACGACGACAACCGCGCGACAACCGCGATACTACGGTTGTCGCGTTATTGTCGTTGTCGTTGTCGTCGTCGCCTCGCCTCACTCACCTTTCCGACCGCTCGGAGCGCCACTGCCACCCGCCCCCTTGCCGCCTTCGTGTCACCTGACGACAACAACGTGAAGACCACTGTCGTCGCTGCCACCGCCGTCGCCACCTCGCCTACCCCGCTCTCGTTCCCCCCACCGTCCTGACCGCCACTGCCACTGCTACCGTCTTGCCGCCCCCTTGGCTTACATGACGATGACGACGACAATAACGTGAAAACCGCTATATCGCGGTCGTCACGTTGTTGTCTTTGCTGTTGTTGCATCACTTCACTCTCTTTCCTCCTGCTCAGAGCACCTCTGCCACCTCTGCCTGTCTTGTTGCCTCCCTTTGCCCTGTCTGACAATGATGACAGCAGGGTGGTAACTGTGGTGCTGCAGTCATTACACTGTTGTTGCCATCACTGTCACTGCTGCCTTGCTTTGCCTTGCCTCATGCTCTTTCCTGACTGTGCTTTCCTTGCCCTGTCTTACTGCTGCCTGCTAAGAGTCATTGTTGTTGCTGCTGCTACCACTGCCTTGTGCTCTTTCCCATCTGCCCTGGCTGCCTCTGCCACCTGCTGACATTCCAATTTGGGGGGGATTTGTCACAAGAGTGTGACTGTGAAGCTGCAAGCTCTGACTCCCAACCTTCCACATTAGGATGTATGTCACAGAGTGTGACCATGAGGACAGTCCCTCTATTGACATTCCACATTAGGAAATATGTAGTGCACATAACAAAGAATGTCCAAATTGGTAATTTCTCCTATAATATGTTTTTTGTTCTTTTTCACTGCACTTCAACCATAAATAGTACCTTCTGAATGTATATATGTGATGTAGAACACTATAGCATTATATCTAAGCACAATATATAGCCCATCAAGCATTCCACTAAGTGATAGTGCAGATATGATAGAAAATGAAAAAACTTCACCACTTTTTTGACATACTTATGTCATGCCCTTAAATAATATATCCCTTGAGAGCTTTTATACATATCTAAAACATATCTACAGTACAGATCACCTGGATCAAGTCTGATAGTGTTGTGTCATATTCTCCTCCTAACTTTTGTTTCACTTTTCTAGGTTGTACTGATAGCAACACTTGCCCAGTAATGATGTAGATGTCATCCAACAGTATGTATCTATATATCCTCCCATATATACCACTGTCCATAATGCCTTGCACATTATATATGTCACATTCTTCATATTTGTGCAATAAATATATTGAAGGTGGTACAGCTGGTATTTTGTCAGGGCAATATCACCTAAACCTGAACCCTATATTCCCTCAACCTCCTCTATTTTACTGTATTTTACTGACCTAGAATAAAGATGTGATGAGCAATTAGACATATGAAGTGTGTGGGAAAATCTCACCAAAACTCATGCCTGTCATGCCTCAGGCCAACACAACCAAACAAATGACTGAGCCCTATGAGCTCCAGCATGACTCAGCTTCTCATCTCAGCCCTTTGGTATTCTACTTGTAGATATTTATACTTTGTGACATACAAAGACACCTCTCATCCTATTCTATCATGGCAGTGAGAGGTACATATATTGATTCATTTTCCTTATACAACCCACTTACTTGTTGTCTTTACTGTACTATAGACTTATGTGTGTTGTGGGTAAAGACAATTCATCCCATTCTATCACAGCAGTAAGAGACTTACATGTGTTGTAAGTTCTTACAGGTTATGAGCCCTGGGGTTCTGATCTGAAGAACTCACTGCACCACTGAACCTCCATGTGACCATGTGAACTAGGATCCTGCCTTTGCCATAACATGCAAGACAACTGTCTACTTGAGCATAAGCATGTGCCCAGCAAGTACAGTGGAATAAATAAACATCACTCTATGTGTTACACTTGGCCTGGGTAGAGACAAGCATAGACCTAATGATAATCACCTGGGTCAAGGACAGGGGCTAAGGATAACATACTGACATAAGTCAGGGACTTTGGAAATGAAGACTAAGGGTTCCAGTGGACGAAGGCATGTTCTTATGTCAGATGATGTCAAGGATCTCCCAGAAGGATTGCAGAGGTTCTGGGTGGCTAAGGATGAAGGATGACAATGAGGAGGCACTAAAGCTGAGCTTAGGGATGACTAGAGGAGGACTGAGGATGAAGGCAAAAACCTAAGGTAGGAATTGCTTAGAGTTTACTGTACATGAGTGGCCAGTATTTATTCTGCATGAGGTGCCCACTTGTGATGGCATGCAGAAAGGAAATGGAATTTTAGTGTGTTAGTTACATGTGGGGTGTTATTGTGTAATGCTACAGTAGTTATTGAGCAGTTGGGCAAACCTGGAGGGTTTGGCCAGAGGCTGGCCCGATCTTGGATGGTGAGATGAGCTGTGACCCAAATGGTAGGAGCTCATGATGTGGCTAGCGCAGCTCATGGCCCATCCAGTAGGAGTGGGCAAGGGACTCACTCAGCAGACCGGTGGCATGGCAATGCAACAGAAGTTCTCAAGGAGGAGGGATTGACTTTGCAGGAAAGGTGCAAGTATGAGGGCATGTTCTCGGAGATATCTGGTGAACAAATCACCTGCCCATCATCCCATGACTTTGACAACGTCGAAGGGGACTCCTTTGAGTAGATAGTGGAGTGTGCCACCTATGCACAGGCTGTGGCCTTTGATGCCATTGGACAGGCCATGCTGTTTGGTGATGGTGGAAATGTGAGAGATCACTTGGTTCTTGGACAGTGGTTGCCTGCTGGTTTTTGGGTGCTTCCAGGTGAATAGGTGTTCAGCATCTGAGGGTGTGTTGACATGTAGGTGGTTTTGAATGGTGGACTTTGGGTTGGTGACACATTCTGGATGGGGTGTGCACTAGGTATATTCTCCCTGGTCTTTGCTGCACTTCATAAATGGTAGGAAGATCTTTATGATGTGGTGGCCATCTGATCTTGTGTGAAGTTGAAGTTGCTCTGCACAATGTGTTTTCCAGGGGTGAATTTGGTTACCACTGGTGTGGTGAACTCACCAAGTCTGGCAACAGAATAAAACATGGTGGTGATGCATGCCAGAATGGTGGCATCACAGGGATCCTCACGGTTGAGATTTTCGCACAGTGCTTGCAGTTCTGGCAGGGTGAGAGGAGGGCATTTCAGTCTTTTGGAGGCTTTGGGGGCAAGCCTGGAGGCTCCTTGCAGGGCAAGTTTGGTTTCTTTTGTGCTGGCTTTCTAGGGGGATCCATGGAGTAGGTGCCAGGCTCAAACAGCAGCTGTGTAGTTGGAGATGGTGGTGCCCGAGTAAGTGCCCACCAGGCTGGCAAGAAAAGTGAGAAAGCAAACCTGGGAGATGGGGCAGTGTTCGGCCTCTGGTACACTGTGTAGGTTGCAGTATACATGAAAAATGAGTAGTCCTGTGCTGTATAGCTCCTTGGTGCTGTCTGCCCAAGAAGCTCCTATGACCTCAAGGATACAGTTGAGGGCTGTTTCCAGGATGGGTTGGGTGTGGGTGGCTTGGGCTTGGCGTGTTAGGGTGGCTGCTGGCATCCAGAGTCTCAAATGATCTTTTGCTAGGCAGTGAGGGTGCAATGGTGAGGGGAGTGGAATGAGGTTGGGTGGGTATGGGCAAGGTTTGGTATTGACTGAGGTTGTTGAGCAGTCTCCCAGAGGGGCATTGAATTTGTGTATTCAAGACTCAGAATTGTTCATCTTGGAGTACATGGTAGACAAGGTCGTTCTCTCAGTGTTCTTCTGCCTGTCTGTTTTCCTCTGCTTGCTGTTTGGTTTGGAGGTGTTTGATGGTTCTGGTCACTGTGGTTGAGTAAGCCCCTTCTTTGAATAGCTGTAGCTCTCTGGCAGATAGAGGCTGCGAAGCGTCAATAAGGTATTCATTGAAGTAGGTGGGAGTAGGGAGGGGGTTGAGTTGTTTGCTTTTGGGCCTGTAATGACCTCGGGAGGGTGGGGTTGTGAGGTTGAGGGCACTGGGGACCCATTGAGTAATGACTGTGATAATGCATGGAGTGAGCTCAATGAAGGAGTGGATGTGTTTGAAGACCTCATTGATAGCAGGGTTCCTGTGTCTGTCCATGTGCCAGCCATTGACGACTCTGGAGTTGTCTCCATGCACGATGATCCACTGCAGTTCAGAAAGCTCAGCATTGAGGGCATGAACCAGTAGCTTGAAGCCAATTGCTTCTGCCCAGCCAATGTCATGGCTGCCATGTAGGGTGATCCAGCCTGGGATGAGTCACCAGGCTTGCCACCTGTTGCCAATGATGATGCCAATTCCAAGGCCAGAGCTGGCATCTGAGAAGGCTTGCAGGTTGAGTGCGGAGGTGGGTGGTGTGATGGGGCATGAGATGCTGTTGGATTTGAGATGAGCCAGCCACCAGGTGAGGTCATTGTGGATGCATTTGTCTGGGCAGTACTGGGTAAAGGGTTTGTTTGTGCATGTTGCTAGCATGGCTTCAAAACCTGTTAGGTAAGCGTGGCCTTGGGGTAGTAGCACAGAGATGTGAAGGAGTTTTCCATACATTTCTTGTATCTGTTTGAGGTTGTGTCATTCTCTTTTTTGCCAGAGTTGTATAGCTAGGCAATATTTCTCCACTTTGGATTGGGTTAGGGTGACTACTTTGTTGTGTAGATCCCATAGGAAACCTATGTAGATTGTAGATGAGCCGAATGGTTGGTCTTTGGTTGCTTCCCACAGTATGCTGAGATTACATGAGATGTGGTTTATGTCATGTAAGGTGTAGGTGAATTGTTGGTCATGTTTTGAACAAGGCAAGGTGTTGGACAGGTCCAGTATGGGCCAGTTGCAGTTGTCACTGGACTCCTCCATGGTGCCATTGGGTAGGGTGTCTCCTTCAAACCAGATCTGGCTATTGGAGTGTTGGGCTTTGGAAGCAGCAAAATGTATTTGTTGTGTCTTGCGCATTTTGTTGTAAGCTGTTAGGTGGGTGCAGGGGACTCTGAAAAATATGTGGTCATCGACCCATTTATTGAGGGGTCTGATTCCATGGTGATGGAGTATGTCTGCACTGGCATCTGCTACTGTACTGTATACTCTGCAGGAAGGGGAGGCTCCAAAGGCCACACAGGTGTCTATGCAGGCTTGATGCTCTGAGATTCTCACTATGGCAGCTGGCCATTGTGATGGGTGCAGGGGGATTGTCTGGTAGGCTTCTGCTACATCCCTGGTGGCCACTTCTGAACCTGGGGGCAGTTGTGATATGAGTAAGTAGATGGCTGAGAATTTTCCCCAGGTGCAGGGGAAGGGCTTGTTGGAGATGCTGGCATTGATGGAGATGTTGGGGAAGGCGATGAATGGGTAGTGGGGGAAGGAGAAGTTTTGTATCAGGCGGAACTTCCCTGGTTTCCCAGCCTTTGGGATTAGTGAGAGGGGAGATGATTGGAACAGGCTGAGAGCGTCTTCAAGCTGGGTTAGTGGGTATGGCCCTATGTATCTATCTTTGTTTATTTCTTTGTGCATGATTTCATTAAATTCGTCTTGGTAAGTGGTGACAGAGATGCTACTTGGAGGGGACTGTACATGGTTGATGGGAGGAAATCCTACTATGAAGCCTAGCTGAAGGCCATCAAGCACCAAGTTGGCACACTCTGGTGGCCAGATCTTTTGCAGTGTCTCTCCAAGCCTCTACCTTATATGGAGTTTGTGGCTGGTGTTTTCTGTGCTCAAGGGCATTCGCTAGCTCCATGTGTTTTGGCAAGGCAGCTGGAGCATACGTGTTTGTGGTCATGCTTCTGTGTGCAGCCAGACTCTTTTTGCCAGAAACTACATATGAGGTTGCTGGTTTCATGTATACAGAGGGCTTTGTTGACTTGTTCACACAGGGTGTTGAAGATGTCATTCCAGGTGTGCTTGGCTTGGCAGGCAATGACTGGTATGCTGTGCTTCTCTCTTCCCAGACAGACAGCACAGACCAGCAGGATGTGTGGGATGGGGTCTTTGGCTTTGGTGCCTGGGTAGTCATTGGGGGCATTGTTGTGAAAGGAGCAAGCCTTTTTGGATGAGGAGGGGTTCCCACTGGGGGTTGCAGAGGGGGAGATGTGTTACGATTCACTTCTTTTCTTTGTTGTTCTTTGATATGACAGACTGGCCTGACCCAGTATCTTTTACCTTCTTTAGAGTGCTCTAGAACATGCAACGTGTTCGTCGCACACCTTTCATTTCTGCTTTCTATTCTTGTTATCTACACTTCTATTTCCTGTGGAAGGTTCTATATTCACTTCGCTTAGTCACCAACCTTCCATAACCTTCCATTAGCTTCTATCCTTTGCAGTACTTAAGCCGTTGTCTTACTCGATGTAACCCCAGCTTAGTCCTGCTCAATTCTACCTTGACCTCTTCGAACCCTTGAACCCTCTCGTCGACTCATCGTCAGACGACTTCTTTGAAACTCTTTGTCGACTCATCATCGGACAACCCCTTTGAACCCCTTTCATCGACTTATCGTCAGACAATCTCCTCGAACCTCTCTCTCGTCGACTCATTGTTGGATAACTCCCTTGAACCTCTTCATTGACTCTATTGTCGGATGAATCCCTTGAACCTCTTCATTGACTCTATTGTTGGATGAATCCCTTGAACCTCTTCGTCGACTCTATCATCGGGCGACCCCCCCCTCCTTGACTATTCGGCAAGCTCCTCTGCCTGAATCCTTTGAACCTTTGACCCACAGATTAGTTCTTTGAGCCTATGCTCGTTCCTACCTGGACCAAGCGTAACAAAAGGACTAAGCTCTTCTTTTCGAGCTACCATTGCTGTAGTCTCTCACCATTTCCTCCCCTCGAACACCAGGAGCCCTTGAAAGGGCACTACATTGCTCTTACCAAGTCCCCTCTGAATCTCCCCCCTCCACTGAACCCTCAGACGAAGAAACCTTCGCCCCTGCCCCAGACGTCTCTCCTAGGGAACCAACTCCACCTCTCCCCACCCCTACTGTAACAAGACCTCTCCTCCTTCCTCCCCCATCCTCCACTCCCATTCCCCCTCGTCAGTTCATTCCCTCATATCCACTTCCCCCTTTCCTTCCCCCACAACCCCCTCGTTCCACCATGACCTTGAAACCAGTTGAACTTCACATTGGTGCCCCTGAAAACTTTGATGGTGATTATGCCAAAGCCATGATCTGGTTGGACTCTGTCCGAACCTACCTCCTTGTCAATGAAGAAGTCTATACTACAGATGCTAAGAAGATTGCCTTTGCCCTCTTGTATATGACCAAGGGAGCTGCTCTCACATGGGCCTCCTCCTTCCAAAAAGCCGCTCTTGATGCAAACAAAGGCTTTGGGACTTACGCAAATTTCATCACTGAATTCAACACCGCCTTCGAACACAAAGACACCATTGCCCTCTCCATTACCTGGCTCTTGTCCACCAAGATGGAAGGAAAGCCCTCCCTCTCTGACCTCACCAAGTACATCTCCGAATTCCGAAACCACGTCCAGATCTGCAGAATCACTGATCAAAACATCCTCATTGGATACTTCTCCACTGGCATCTACACCAAACTCATGCATTGCATCATGTCTATGGACACCATCCCCACCAAAATCGATGAGTGGTACGCCAAATCTACTCACTTCCTTACTCAATGGGGAAGAGCCAACGATATGGCAAAACAAGGCAAGACCACCACCTCCTCCTCCTACCACTTGTTCTCCTCCTCCTCCTCCTCCTGCCCCCAGAGAGACCCTGATGCCATGGACATTGATGCCATCAAGGTATCCAAGTTGACCCCAGAAGAATGGAAACACTGCATCGCCAAAGGACTTTGTTTCCACTGCCGAAAACCTGGACATCTCTCAGGAGAGTGCCCCCACTTCTCTTCCCAGCCAAAGAAAACTGGAGAAAGGAAGGTTAGGAAAGTCGAAGAAGTCCCAAGACTAGTAGAAGTCGAGGACGATGACAAAGAAGAAACCATAGCAAGAATCTCCTTTGTACCTTCCAACAAGGATTTTTAGAATGGAGACCTTCCCTAACGCAAAGCTCTCCCTCTTTTACATGTGCTCCTGTACTTGTATTGTTGATTACCAAGCAGTCCATGCAAATTCCCATTGAAATCGTCGAACCCTCGCACTTAAAAGCCGTTGGAACCCGTGCTCTCATTGACTCTGGAGCACAAATCTCTTGCATTGCCTGGGACTTTGTTCAAAAATATCATCTCCCGAAAGAACAACTCCCCTCTCCCATTGCCGTCAAAAATGTCGACCAATCATCGAACAAGAATGGTCTTATCCGTTTTTCCACCATGCTCTATGTCTGCATTGGACAACTCATGCACCGCATCATGTTCTACATCCTTAACTGCGGAAAAGAGAATGTAATCCTTGGACTCCCATGGCTTAGGAAAGCCAACCCCACCATCGACTGGATCAAGTGAGAGCTATCCATTTCCCTCGACTCCGATCAATCCCAGGAATTGTACTATAACTGTACCAAACCAACCCCTGCTCCCCAGAAACCAACCCCTTGCTCACCTTGACATGTACAAGTTGACTCTGTCTGGGATGAACGCCTCTATGACTACATGAAGAAAGACACTGAAGCCCAATACCTCCAACAGGCTAATGACAATTGAATCATCAACTGAATCATGTGTTGTGGATCTTGCTTCATTCCCTCCACCACCATTGCCAAACTAACTACAGCAACTGAACTAGCTATGGCCGCTGAGAAGGCCAAACCAAAGGCAACCCTCCCTCCCGAATACTCATCCTTTGCCTCAGTCTTCTTGAAGGAAGCAACCGACCATGTTCCCCCCAGCCGACCCTATGACCATGAAATCAACCTCGACGACTCCTTCACCCCAAAAGTTGGCAAACTTTACCCCCTCTCTCCCAATGAAAAAGCTGCTACCAAAGCATTTCTCAATGAGAACCTCAAGGCAGGAAGGATTCGTCCATCCAATTCCCCCCAGGCTGCTCCCTTCTTCTTCGTTAAAAAGAAAGACAGTGGCCTTCGACCCTGCCAAGACTATCGCTACGTCAACGAACACACCATCTGCAACGCCTACCCCCTCCCCCTCATCTCTGACCTCGTTGACAAACTCAAGGGTGCCAAGACCTTTACCAAGTTCGATGTTCGTTGGGGATACAACAACATCCGTATCAAAGATGGTCACCAATGGAAAGCGGCATTCATCACTCACAAAGGACTGTTCGAACCAACAGTCATGTTCTTTGGTCTTTGCAACTCCCCTGCCACCTTCCAACATTCCATGAATGACTCCTTCCATGATATGATTGCAGAAGGATGGCTAGTCATCTATATGGACAACCTCCTCATCTTCTCCCCTGACGCCAAAACCCATGAGGAACGAACCAAACGAGTACTCCAACACATGACTGAGTTGGACCTTCACCTCAAACTCGAGAAATGCACGTTTGCTACCAACGAGGTCGAATACCTTGGCATGATTGTACACCCCGATGAGCTCGCCATGGACCCAGTGAAACTAGATGGCATTTGCGAATGGCCAACTCCGGCCAAAGTCAAAGATGTCCGATCTTTCCTCGGATTTGCCAACTTCTACTGACACTTCATCCCCAATTACTCGAACGTCACACGCCCCCTCCTCGACCTCACAAAGAAGAACCAACCCTGGGACTGGTCTCCCAGCCGCCAAGAGTCCTTCAACGAACTCAAACGACTATTTCTCAGTCAACCGATCCTTCATCTCCCCAATCCCGCCCGCCCCTTTGCCATAGCCACCGACGCCTCCAAGTACGCCTCCGGTGGAGTCCTCCTCCAAACCAACGCCAACGGAGATTGGCATCCCTGTTCCTACCTCTCTCAGTCCTTCTCCCCCGCCGAATGAAACTATGATATCTATGACAGAGAACTCCTCGCCGTCATTCGTGGCCTCAAAACCTGGCGCCACTATCTCCAAGGATCCCCCTTCCCTGTCGAAGTCTTCACCGATCACAAAAACCTCATGTACTTCCGCCAACCCCAGAAACTCAACCGATGACAGGCTCATTGGCTGCTTGACATTTCTGACTTCGACCTTCACTTGACCCATGTCCCTGGAACTTCCCTTGCCGCACCGGATGCCCTCTCTCGCCGCCCAGATCTCCTCCCACCAACTGACGAAGATAATGACAACGTCACACTCCTCCCAAACACTCTTTTTGTCAACCTCATCAACACCTCCCTCCAAACCAAACTGGCTGCCTCCTCCGCTTTGGATCCCCTCGTCCTAGAAGTGCTGCACACTACCACCGGTGATATCCCTGCCCAATTCTGTTCTTGTCTCTCTGACTGGCAATACAACACTGGCGTCCTCACCTTCCAAGGACGTATCTATGTTCCCCCAGACCTCCGCCGCTCCATTGTTGAACGACACCATGATCATGCCTCTGCTGGTCACCCCGGATATCTTAAAACCCGCCAACTCGTCGCTGCTGAGTTTTGGTGGCCTGGTCTCGCTCAGTTTGTGCGAAAATACGTCGAAGGCTGCGCCCCCTGCCAATCCTCCAAAGCAAACACTCATCCCACCACCCCTCCCCTCTTCCCCATCACCTCCTCTTCTACTGTTCCCTTCCAACAGATTTCCTGTGACGTCATCACAGACCTCCCTGTCTCCGACGGCTTTGACAGTCTTTTGGTCATGGTCGACCATGGGCTTACTAAAGGGGTGATTCTCTGCCCTATGAAGAAATCCATCTCTGCCGAGGGAATCGCCTCCCTCTTTTTCCACAAAGTCTACACTCGGTTCGGCCTTTATGACAAGATCATCTTGGATCGTGGACCCCAGTTTGCCTCCTCCTTCGCAAAAGAACTTGGATGCCTCCTCAGATACAACCTCTCCCTCTCCACGGCTTACCACCCTCAATCTGACGGAGAAACCGAACAGGTAAACCAAGAAGTGGAAACCTATCTTCGGATCTTTTGCGGCAACTCCCCTTCCACATGGTCTGACCTCATCTCCCACGCCAAATTCGCCCACAATCACCACCCTCACTCTGTCACCAACAAATCGCCATTCTTCCTCATGATGGGATTTGAACCTTGTCCCCTTCCCACTATCATTGCTGAAACCAACCTCCCTGCAGTCGAAGAACGACTGAAACTCCTCTCCGCAGCTCGAGATGAAGCCCTGGCGGCCCATGAACTTGCCAGACAAGTTATGAAATCCTGTTTCCACGGGAAATTCACTCCCTTCCATAAAGGCGACAAGGTTTGGCTAGAAGCCCGTAACCTGAAACACCTTATCTCCCATCCGAAATTCGCACCCAAGTGAGAAGGACCATTTACCATTACTCAGGTCCTCTCTTCCCTCACGTATAAACTCCGCCTCCCACGAACGTGGAAAATACACCTGGTCTTCCATGCATCCTTGTTATCGCCCTATCGCGAAAATGACGTACACGGACCGAACTTCCCTTCTCCTCCACCTGACCTTATCAACGGAGAAGAGGAGTACGAAATGGAAAAGATCATCTGACACTGTGGACCCCCGAACAACCGAAAATTCCTAGTCCGCTGGAAGGGATATTCAGCCGAAGAAGACTCCTGGTTACCTGAATCGGAGTTTAACCACACCAAGGAAATCTTATCTGAGTATAAGACCCTTCACCCTCACGTCTTCCCTCCCTCATCCCTTGCACCACCTACGAAACACAAACATGTCCACTCCTGCTAGATCCCCTTCCCCCACCGCTGC
>JBBPLE010000812.1:0-12916 GCA_038089675.1 Boletales sp. KT-2023b
GTTGAATGGACTCTATGTTACATACATAGTAATTAGTTCACACATCACATGTATTTACTTTCAGACTCAGCAGAGCTGAGTTCTAATTGATTCTTTACTTGATACCACCATCACCCATTGTAAGTTCTTCAACTTAACCAACCCAGGTATGTGAGAGACCTTCCCATGTATGTAACACATGTACTTGCAACACTTACCTCTAGATCTTTTGCTAGGGAGGACCTGGTTTGCACTCATATGACCAGAGATTGACAGATCCAAGTCCTCCTGGAAACACGTCAAACACACATACTGCCTTGTTCACTGAGATGCCAACTGCCTTTCACCAATCCCAGGTTTCTGGTGGATTTTTGTCAATTCTCATTTGGAGTAGGAAAAAGAAAACTGACCATTCACTCCTTGTAGAATCACATCATCACCACTGCAAGCACCACTGTCCAGCCATGTGGACCCTATGTTGAGGGCACAATCTCTGGGTCCATCGCCCCTTTCTGATTGCATTATAGGTCATCCAAAAGTCTGTCTCACTCTCTGGTTTGGTTGAGCTTCCATTATCATTTGTCACTAAACAAACTTGAAGGATCAACAAAAATGGGAGAAAGCCAAAAACACCTTGAACTTTTGGGGCAGTCAAGGTGGTGCTAGTTGATTCAACAAGTGTCTTGTCATCGCTGATGGACTTGAGCCACTTGCAGGGACCATCTGGATGGATATATGTAAAGGCAACTCAGAATGGTTGCTTGAATAGGCTGACCAGCTCTGTGTTCATGTGGAACCACTTTTCTAGGTTCAAGAACAGAAGAAGGATGTATTTTGATCATTTAAGTCACAAATATCTGCTAAATATGTATTATAAGACATCTGAGAAGAGATGTACCAAAGGACCTGGGCATTCAGGCATAAATCTGAAGCAATATACTTCTTGATATTTGAGAGGCAGTTCCAAGGTGACCTTGTTCTCCAAGTACTTGACAGGGCACTGGCCAAAGTCAGATAAGGGGGGACTTGTGGTTTCTGGGTTATCTGTTACGATCAGTGATAACCCCCTATCTTTTCTTTCTTTGTTACATAACAACCTCTCTCAATCTTCTTTTGATTCTTTCTCTATGCAATATGGTAACATTAATATCCATTCATGTTCTAGACTTTACCATGTCTATTTACACTTACTATCTATATTTACATAGAGATCCCTGATCACCATTCCTATGCATTTCTACCTGCACAGCCTGTGCTATTTATTCCCTATTTTCTCATCATCATTCATAGCCTCTGATTGCAGCACCTTCACACAGACCTGCATAGCTCCATACTTAGTTTTCACAGCCTTATGGCTATCCAATGACTTGTAGTGACTCAGTATGACTAGCACTACTTAGTATATATACTGGCTGCACATGTACAGTAAACACTAAGCAATTCCTACCTTAGGTTTTCACCTTCATATCCCTGTCCTCCTCTGAGTTCACCTCTAAGTTGGCCTTAGTGCCTCCTCATTGTCATCCTTAGTCTCCAACCACCCAGAACCTCTGCAATCTTTCTGGGAGATCCTTGACGTCATCTGACATAACCTTGAACCTTCATCCACCAGAACCCTTGACCTTCATTTCCAGAGTCCCTGACTTATGTCAGTATGTTATCCTCAGCCCCTGTCCTTGACCTAGGCAACTATCATTAGGTCTATGCTTGTTCCTACCCAGGGCAAGTGTAACAAAAGGAACTGCTTCTCTTCGATAGGACTACTATCTAGTAGATCTCACCATTTCCCACCAGCACCCCAGAAACCCCAGGCCTTCAGGCAACCTCTGCACCCCAGATTCACGCTTCTACCAGGAATGCATTCAAGAACCCTACCCCTCTGACTCTGACTCTTCACACCACCCCACCCTGGTCCCTACCAATGTAAAGGACAAAGACATAGAAATCCCTGCCTACAAGAATCCACTAGATACCCATCCCTCACACAAGCTCTCCACACAGTTATCCTTAAATAGGGTACCCACATCACCATCCCCATTAACCCTCACATGACACCTCCACTTCACTGAAGGAACCATTCCATCCACCATCATCCCCACACCAGTATCCCACCCACAGACTCTACCCCTGTTTCTTCCCACAGAACCATCATCTCCAGTCCCATCAGTTAGCATGAGTAAAATAGCACCCCCCCGCATAAACCCATAGAACTTTGCATCGCCCCCCCCGATCATTTTGATGGAAGCTATACCACAGCCAAAGCTTGGTTCACATCTGTTGTCTTCTACTTCCTGGTCAATGAAGAAGTATATAACAACAATACCAAAAAGGTGGCATATGCTCTATCATATATGACCAAAGGATCCATTGCCACTTGGGCAGCAACCTATTGCATCAAAGTCTTAGCAAATGAAGGAATCATCATGTGGGACAAATTCAAAGAGGCCTATCAAGGAACCTTCTACCATCACAACAGCAAAGCTGTATCCATCACTGCCCTCAATTCATTACAGATGAAAGGGAACTCTATGGCTGATCTCACCAGATACATCACCGAATTTAGAAATCATGTACAAATCTCTGAAATCTCTGATGAAAATGTCCTCATCAGGTATTTCGCTGCCAGAATAATGATAAACCTCATGAAACATATCATGTCTATGGATACAGTACCAACCAAGATCAACAATTGGTATAACAAAGCAGTACACTTCCTTAGTCAATTCCAGAAAGCTGATGACATCGCACAATCCAGTCAAAACCCCTCCCACACCCCATACTGATCTTTCCAATCACACTCCCATGTGTGACCCACACATGACCCTAATGCAATGGATGTTGATGCAATCTGAATCAGGAGATTAACCCTGGAAGAACATAAACAATGCTTCGAAAAGGGTTTATGCTTTAGGTGTCATCAACCTGGACATAATGCAACCAAATGTACAAAATTCCCCAGTTGCCCCATCCACAGGAATGTCCACCAGACTACCACCACTGCCACCATCAAGGAAATCAAAGAATGCAACAACAACAACATGAAAGTCAACTGTGTCTCAGGTTTTTAGAGAGGAGGTCCAACCCAATGCAGGCCCCCTCCCCAACTAGATGCACTCCTGTACTTACTTCTCAAAGTGACCGAAATGCTATTTATCTTCCCATTTCAATCCTGAGCACATCTCAAGACATTGGAACCAGAGCACTGGTAGATTCCAGAGCAACCATCTCCTGCATCAATTGGCATTTCACCAAACAATGGAAACTCCCCCTTGAAAGACTCCCCTCCCCTATTCCTGTATGAAATGTCAATCAAACCCACAATCAAAACAGTGATATCAAATTTACCACTTTCATCCTGATACACCTTGATAATGTTATCCAGAGAATCTGCTTCCATATAATGCACTGTGGAAGGGAAAATATTATCTTAGAACACCCCTGGTTGAAAGAAACCAACCCTACAATCGATTGGACCAAGGGAACTGTGATAATCCCAGAAGAGCAGGACCAAACCAAAGGGCTTTATGTCCCAAAAACCACCCTTCGACCCATGAATCATACCCCACTAAACTTAGATCAAAAGGAAAGCCTACTTTGCAGATACCTGGATCAGGAAGGACCAGGTGACTTCTGCAAACAGGCAATGATGAATAGAATCACCCACTGAGCCACTCAGTTTGGATTTCAACACCCCTTTGGAGAAAGTTACATCCAGGCCTTCACCACTGCTACCAAATTAGCAATAGAAGCAAAGGATATCAAAGATACTGTCACCCTACCTTCAGTATACAAGGAATTTGAGGAAGTATTCTCCAAAAATGTAGCTCATCGCCTTCCCTCATTTCGATCCTATGATCACGAAATAAACCTCAATGAAACCTTCATACCCAAGGTCTTTAAAATCTACCCTCTTATCCCTGAAGAACAAAAAGCTGCAGATAACTTCATTGATGAAAATCTCAAATTGGGCAAAATATGTCCATCAAATTCCCCACAAGTCTCCCCTTTCTCCTTCATCAAGAAAAAGGATGGAGGGTTATGTCCTTGCCAAGATTACAGATACCTCAATGACCACACCATCAAAGATGCTTACCCTCTCCCATTGATCTCTGACCTTATCGACATACTCAAAGATGCCAAAATCTTTACTAAATTTGATGTCCGATAGGAATACAATAATGTCCAGATTAAAGATGGACATCAATGGAAAGCAGCTCTCATTACTCACAGGGGACTCTTCGAACCAACAGTAATGTTCTTTAGACGATCAAATTCTCCCCCCACATTCCAACAATTCATGAACAATTCCTTCCGAGATATGATTGCTGAAGGATGGTTGATCATATACATGGACGACCTCCTCATTTTCTCCTCTGATCCAAAAACTCATGAGGAATACATCAAACGAGTCCTCCAATGTATGAAAGAACTCAATCTTCATCTCAAATTAGAGAAATGCAAATTCACCACCCCAGAAGTTGAATACCTAGGAATGATAGTCAAACTAGGAACTCTCACAATGGACCCTGTCAAATTGGATGGTATCTAGAAATGGCCTATCCCAGCCAAAGTAAAGGATGTCCATTCCTTCTTAGGATTTGCAAATTTCTATAGATGATTCATCTCAAACTATTCAAACCTTGCGTGCCCCCTCCTAGATCTAACCCAGAAGAACCATGCTTGGGATTGGTCCCTGGGATGCAACACTGCCTTTTGAAAACTCAAAAACAAATTTTTGGAAAAACCCATCCTCCATTTCCCAGATCTTAACAAACCTTTCACAATCACCACCGATGCTTCTAAGTTTGCCTCAGGAGGAATCCTCCTCCAAACCAATGAAAATGGGGATTGGAAACCCTGTTCTTATCTCTCCCAATCCTTCTCTCCTGCTGAACAAAACTATGACATCTATGATCGAGAACTCCTAGCCATCATCTGGGCTCTTAAGATGTGGAAGCACTACCTCTGAGGTCATCCCACCCCCATCCAAGTCTTTACTGACCACAAAAATCTGACTTATTTCAAACAACCACAAAATCTAAATTGAAGACAGGTGCAATGGCTTCTTGATCTTGCCAACTTCGATCTTTGGTTAATCCATGTGGCAGGAAAAGACTTGGCCAGACCCAACGCACTCTCCTACCACCCTGATTTAATTCCTGATGATGAACAAGACAATCATGATGTAACACTTCTTCCCCCTTCCTTATTCATCAATATGATTGACACAGCCCTAACCAACAAACTCCGCTCCTCTTCTGCCACTGATCCCCTAGTCCTGGATTCCCTCCAAGCCCTGGATGGCAAGGTTCCCACCCAACTTCACTCCCGTTTATCTGATAGGAAGTATGATGCCAGGATACTCACTTATCAAGGCCATGTCTACATTCCAAACAACCTGGAATTATGATGGGACATCATAGCTAGGCACCACTCCCATGCTGCAGCTGGTCATCCCAGGTACCTCAAAACTAGTGGTAGCAGAATTTTGGTGGCCAGGCATGGCCTCCTTCATTGAGAAATACATAGAAGGATGTATCCACTGTCAATGAGCCAAAGCCGATACTCACCCCTCAGCACCTCCCCCACTCCCCATTCCCTCTAAATCCTCTCGCCCATTCCAACAAATCTCCTGTGATCTCATCACTGATCTTCCCCTTTCCAATGGCTTTGATTCATTATTGGTTGTGGTTGACCACAGGCTTACAAAGGGGGTAATTTTATGTCCAACTAAGAAAACAGCCACAGCCAAGGGAATTGCCACACTTTTCCTCAACAAAGTCTGGAAATGGTTTGGTCTCTATGACAAAATCATCTCAGATTGTGGACCACAATTTGCATCTACCTTCGCCAAAGAATTAGGAAAACTCCTTGGTTACAATCTCTCCCTTAGCACCACCTACCATCTACAGACCAATGGGGAAACCAAACGAGTCAACCAAGAAATAGAAACATACCTACAGATCTTCTGTGGTAACAACCCAACAATCTAGGCAGAACATATCACCATGGCCGAATTCACACATAACCATCACCCCCATTCTGTCACCCAGAAATCACCATTCTTTCTCATGATGGGCTATGAACCCTGCCCCCTCCCCATGGTTATCTCTGAGTCACAGTTACCAGCATTAGAACAACGCCTCAAGGAACTCTCAGCTGCCTGCGACGAAGCTCTGGCTGCACATGATCTCACATGACAGCTTATGAAATCCAGGTACCATGGGAAGTTTATTCCATTCACTAAAGGAGATAGAGTTTGGTTAAATGCCAAAGACCTTAAGCAAAACGTCATTGCCCCTAAGTTCTCTGTAAAAAGAGAAGGACCCTTCATCATCACCAAAGTCCTCTCCCCAGTTACATATCAGCTACAGCTTCCCTTGACCTGGAAAATTCACAACATCTTCCACACCTCACTGCTTTCAAGGTACCATGAGAACAAGATACATGGCCCCAACTTCCTAGCCCCTCCACCAGATCTGATTGGAGGGAAAGAGGAATACAAAATAGAATGAATCATCAAACACTGTGGCAACCATTCCCAGAGGCAGTATCTTGTGTGATGGAAAGGCTATCCACCAGAAGATAACTTATGGCTTTCAGAAAAAGATTTGAAACATGCACAGGAAATTCTGCAAAACTATAAAAACCTCATCACAAAAACCCTGTCCTCATCCAAATCATCCAAATGCACTCATACCACCACACCCAAACCATAGTCTCTATTTCTGCTACCTCACCCATCTCCGTCTCTTCCAGCTCTCCCACTCCCCTGCCCATTAGCTCCCCCTCCACATCCCCAGCCTTACCCCCTTCTGCCACTACTGCCATCGAGGAACAAATCCTCCAAATCACTCTCCACATCCCCAACACCGTCCTAGACGACCTCACTTCCAGTCCTGCCATCCAACAACCAACCCCTACCTCCTCCACTCCCACATCCCCTCCTGGCCTCCCCACCATTCTGCCATTCCCCCTTTCCATCCCAGTCCATGTCCACTGCCTCCACTGTCCTAACCACCACATTCTCTTTACCCACATTCTATCCCAAGAAGCCCCTTGTTCCATCTTAGAACAACACCCTGCCTACCAAATGTCCCCAGAAGTCATTGCTGCCATCGCCACCTTCGATGAGACTGCATCCCTCATTAGAAATCTCTCCATCACCTATTGTTCCTTAGACACCCCACTATGGACCATAGTAGGTCAATTGAGGGAAAAGGCATTGGACAACTTATACCACCTTGGTCTCAGACATTTCATTGAGCATGTTCTCCCTTATGGTACCATTGCCGAGGTCATCACCATCATCACCCTCAACCTCATAACTGAGGAATGACGAGCCTATTTATACAGCCAACCAGCATTTACCCCTCATATACCCCCATCCCTTGCAGATTTTATCATTCCCATTCCCCCTTTTCATGACCACCTCACTGAGGAGCAGGAGAACATACCCTCCATCACCACCGATTTCCAACCCCACCACACCCCTGCCAGCTTACGAGCTGCAGCCACGCTCATGGACTTATCCAGGTGCAACACCTCCACCTGGCTTCCCACCCCACACCCGAACACTGGCACCATCCTGTCAGATACAGGGGCCACCACCAACTGGGATGAGATACCCATGCCCCCTCCCTCCAATCCCTCCTGTTGCAACTGATGCCGCCACCATGGGCACTGCACCCTGGACTGCTGACAACACTGATGTGACCACTGTTGTTGCTGAGCCCCAGGACATACCCATCACTCCTGCCCTAACCATGTTGAATGGACTCTGTGTTACATACATAGTAATTAGTTCACACATCACATGTATTTACTTTCAGACTCAGCAGAGCTGAGTTCTAATTGATTCTTTACTTGATACCACCATCACCCATTGTAAGCTCCTCAAGCCCAACCAACCCAGGTATGTGAGAGACCTTCCTGTGTATGTAACATGCATACTCGCAACAGGTTATGAGCCTGAGCAGCCATCCAGCGTTTAATGCAGGACACCCGCTCTCTCATCCTTACCTGACCATTGGTTGGTGTGGATTCAGTTCTGCCCACCATTTGGGTGCCTTTGGGGTGTGGATTAAGTTCCACCCCCAAATGGTGAACATTTGAGCCGTTTGTGTGGATTCAATTCCACTGAATGCTTTGCAAAGCGAAAGCTGCACAGAGCATCCACTCTCCACCTCAAAACAAGGGGAGACTATGTCCCCTGAGTTTTTGGGCTCTGGACATTCAGCGACACGGTCAATCCCATCCCTTTCACTTTTCATTTAAGGTACCCATGCTAACGTCTACCCCCGCCAGATTCCTACCATGTCTTTCACCTCCCTCTCCACTATTGTGAAGCTCAATGGCATGAACTACTGTGCCTGGCAGTTCCAGATGGATGACTACCTCCATTCCATCAGGGTCTACTCCTGCATTATGAAACTTCACCCCTCTGTCCCCATCTCTCTCCCAGAGATCAAGGATAGTGCCGGGAATATCACCCAGCATGCCTACACTCCCCCGGCCAATGAAGTACATCGCACTGAAGAGAAGCAGGAGGACTGGGACAAGGACAATGACAAGGCCACTGGTGCAATCATGCTCACCTGTGAATGCCACGTTCGCAAGTGTGGCATCGACTTTGGCAACCATGCCAAAAACATACTCATTGAACTCAAAAAACGGTTTGACAACCCCACCATCTCCTCTGTGATCACGGAGTTTAAAGCCCTCATGGGCCTCCAAATCCCTGACAACAACTCACCGGTGTTGACATTCTCCAAACTTGACACCCTCTTCTCCTGCCTCTCTGACTTTGGCTACCTGGTTGATGACAAAATAAAGTTGTTGATTGTTATCTCAAAGATACCCAAGTACACTGACCACGTCACCACCACCATTGCCACCACAAAGCCTGAGATGAACTCAGCAGGAGTTGTCATCAAGATGGTTCCTACTGTCAAGGAAATTTCCTGACAAGTAGAAGTGTCATGGCAAACGTATGTGCAGCGCCATCCTACCAAGGACTCCCAGCCTCAACAGGCCAACAAAGTCAGTGCTGTCAAATGGCAGCAGGGGGAACCCCAGTTCTCCCAGCAGCAACAGCAGCAGACACAAGGTGGTTCCTCTTCCAAGGGGAATAACCAGAAAGCACAGAAGGGCAATCACTCTGAAAAGGGTGAGGAAAAGCGCAAGGAGAAGAAGAAGACCCACAAGAAGAAGAAGCAGGCAGAGGCTGCACAAGCCTCAGCCTCCTTTGCCTTCACCTCTGCCACCATCATCGCCCCTGCCGCCACCACATTCACATTGCCCATCCCTGACCCCTGCCACAATGCACACACACCCAGCATGACCCACTATGGGCCACCTGCATTTCCTCTCACCAAGGAAACCATCACCCTCGCACAACACCTTGAGGTCCCCACAACCTCCTCCACACTCCACAACCTTGAACCAGTTGCATCCTGCCACTCCAAGCATGCTTGCACAGAGCAATCCCTCTCTGACCACCTCTCCGCCCCACTTTCCCAATGGATTGCAGAAGTTCTGCTCACCAGAACAACAGGTATTATGGAGGTCAATGAGGATGTTGTCAGTCTAGGTGAAGATGCCTATGACGAATACATTGAGGGTTTCTTTATGGAATCCACATCGCAGTGTGTATCCCCTCTCCCATCTACATCAGGTACAGACAAGCAATTAAATTTGCTGCAGGTAAATCGTATGTACATGTTCCCTGTAGTAGATAGTTCAAATAAATCTGCTACGCACAAATTTGCACAGTGTAACACATGTAGTAAGGACAGCAAGGGAAAGGAAAAAGCACACAACCACAAGGTTCCATCGGACATGTGGCTGCTCAACTCAGGAGCTTTGGCTCACTTCTCCCCTGATCGCTCAGACTTCATCAAGTATCAGAAGTTCAATCAGCCCCAATGGGCTTCCACCACCAATGGCCGATCACCTATTATAGGAAGAGGTACTGTTTTGCTAAGGTTTGGCAACCATATATGCCGCCTATCACCTGTCATGCACATGCCCTCGTGTGCTGTTCGACTAGTGTCAATGGGCACCCTATTGCAGAACACCTGCCTCACACTTTGTGCCAGGCCCAGGTACTTAACTATCTGGGACCAGTGCTTCAAGGAAGCTTATTTGGAGTTCCACAGCCATGGTGGACAAACTATGTTTTGGCTTCACGCCAAACCCATCTTCCCTGATGACATGCCCTCCAGCATGTCATCACTCACCTCTGAGATCGAATATGAACTCATGCACTGACATCTTGGACATTCATCCCCTGATGTCATCAGGCATGCTAAAAAGCACCTGAAGGGTTTTCCTGATGTGAAGATCCCATCCAAAACTGGCCTCTGCCAAGGGTGTCAGCTCAGCAAACAGCCGAATCGTCCATTTCCTCTTAGTGAGATGTGGGCAACTGCTCCCTTTGAGTTGATTCATTCAGACTTGAAGTCCTTCGAGGTAGCGTCTTACTCAAAATACAAGTATGCAGTCATCTTCTATGATGACTTCACATCAATGGCCTGGACCACCTTGATAAGGTCCAAGGATCAGACACTCCATGCAACCAAACAATGGTTTGCATTTGTCCGTAATCAGTACAATGCTGTGATAAAACACTGGCAATCTGATGCCAGAGGTGAATACACTTCCAGCACCTTTTGGGATTTCCTGAAGGACAACAGAGTTAACATCCAACAGTCTGCCCCATATGCACACCAGCAGAACAGGCATGTGGAATGCCTAATCCGTATGTTAATGGACAAGGCACAGGCTATGCAGTTACACGCTTGCCTACCTCCCTCCTATTGGGAATGGGCTCTGCTTCATGCAACCCATGTTTATAACCAGACCCCACAGCTTTGGCTGAAATGGGATACTCCCCTGACATTACTTAAGGGGGAGAAACCATCCGTTGATCACCTTTGGGTATTCGGTTGTGATGCCTATGTGCACATTCCTGCAAAATGCCATGGTGGAAAGCTACAGCCAAGATTGCAATTGATGATCTACTTGGGCATTGCCCCTGGTAGTGACTCAAACTTTATCTTTATGTCACCAACAAATGCTGTTGTTACATCGGCACATGCAATCTTTGACGAGACTCTCTTCCTGAGATGTTCTCGATCTGCCCCACACCATCCCCATGCGGGTCCCCCGGAACCAACTCACACTCATGATGAGGTTCCAGAAGTTCTGGTTCTGGCTTCCACTGGTTCCAATGAGAGTTCTGAGTCAGAATCTGATTCCAGCGAAGAGTCCCCTGAAGATTCAAGGAATTCGCCCTCTTCTTCACTGTCGCCGAGCCCGAGTACATCAAGATCTTCATCTCCATCTCTCACTCCTCACACCCAAACACCCAGTCCAGCCCCTCCTTCAGTGACACCTCCATCGCACTGACCACCACCTACTGGTCCCCTGCCTATCCCAAGGCGTAGTGAGTGTTTCTGTAACCCCCCGATGTGCCCCAGAAACATCTTTGGTGAGCGCCATCATCCACTTCAGCAGCTCCGGGACCTTGAAAGTGAGTCACACTGGAAGGATCTTACCAGCAAAGCTGGCCCATCCCGAGTTCCAGATTCAGTTCTGGACTCACCTGCAGTCCCTGGTGGACTCCCCCCATCTCCTACTTCTGAGGATGATGTTGACTGTCTCACATGGGAAGGGGGAGATGCATTGGTTTCATTCCTTTGCAATCGTGCCATCCTGCATGATTCTGCTTTTGGGGCATCCCCAAACTTACACGAGTGGACATTCCACGATATCCAGAAGCTTCCTAAATTGGAGCAGAAGGATTGGCTTAAAGCCTGTGAGGATCAGCTACAAATGCTGAAAGACCGCAAGGTCTATGAAGTAGTTCCATGCCCACAACACTGCAAGGTGATTAAAAACTGCTGGGTCTTTGATCAAAAGTTGGACAGTCATAAAAGAGCCTGCCTGGTAGCCAAAGGCTTTAGCCAGGTTGAAGGGTTAGACTTTGACCAAGTCTTCTCCCCAGTTGTACGTTTTGAGACTGTGCGATGTATGTTTGCCCTCTCAGCCCTGGAAGGATGGCACATTTCCAGGCTTGACATATGCTCTGCATACCTTTACAGTAAACTGGAAGAGGAAATCTACATGGAGTTTCCTGAGGGGTTCATGCCTCCCGACCAAAAAGGCAAAGTCCTCCACCTATTGCATGTTATGATTCATTTCTTTACAATTTGTTTCTTCTCTCATTGAAATGATAGACTGGCCTGACCTGGTACCTTTTACTTTCTTTAGAGTGCTCTAGAACATGCAATGTGTTTGTCGCACACCTTTCATTTCTGCTTTTCTATTCTTGTTATCTATGCTTCCACTTCTCATGGAAAGTTTTATCTTCTTTTGCTTAGTAACAAACCTTCCATGACCTTCCATGGATTTCCATTCCTTGCAGTACTTAAGCCATCGCTATACTCGATGTATCCTTAGCTTAATCCTGCTCAATCTTACTTTGAACCTCCTTGAATCCTTGAATCCCTTTGTCGACTTCATCATCAGATGACCCCCTTTGAACCCCTTCATCGACTTCATTGTCGGATGACCCCCCTTTGAACTCCTTCATTGACCTCATTGTCAGATGACCCCTTGACTTTTCAGCAAGCATCTTTGTCCGAATACTTTGAACCTTTGACCCCCAGTTAGTTCTTTGAGCCTATGCTCGTTCCTACCCAGACCAAGCGTAACATTGTGTGCATTTTATGGACTCAAGCAAGCCAGCTTAGCCTGGTGGAAAGCGCTTGATGCATCCATGGCAGAACTCAGCTTCAAACAGTTAAAAACCAATGCCGGACTTTTTATTTATCACAAAGGCAAAGACATCTGTCTAGTGATAGTCTGCATAGATGATGCCCTCTTCTGCAGCCCCAACAAGATCTTTGTAGACAAGATCAAGGCTGCATTC
>JBBPLE010000813.1:0-12911 GCA_038089675.1 Boletales sp. KT-2023b
TGAAAATGTCTGATAGCAGGACACCCTAGCTGCCTTGTCCAGTCATCTCGATTGTCATAGTATCACCCCAGCCACGAGGTCCCTGTAAGGCATGAATGCATGACCTCCTGCTCTTTCCGGGATCAAATATGCCTTTCTCTCGCTGACAGCGCCAAGTCCTCATATATCCAACTCTGGACCAGGGGCCATGGCAGTGTTACTTGGGGCGCTTCAAACAGGCATGTCTTATCCATTACTTTACCGCCGAGTGGTGAGTCCGACATGCTAGCGATGTTATGCGTCGCGTTCATCGTAAACTGCGGAGTCGCTCAAATCTGTTCTGTAACGAGCATCACTCCGTTACTTTCGTGGTTGTTCCGAGTTTGGGTTTATTGTATCCGTCCCTATTTCATGTGCCTCACCGCGCGTTGCGGTACATGGTTGAACTCATTCACGTGCGCGCTACCGTATGCGACGTCGTCTCCCTAATCGATGGCACGCCATCCACAACGACACGAGCAATGTTAATGAACAGTCTAATAGATTTGACTTGGCTAGCTAGGAGAGGGTCAAGGTCGACCCGGGGTGTGCGTCCCGGATGGGACCATACTTCTGCAATTGTCGCAGGCTCGTGGCCGACCCACATCAGATAACGACATTGAACAACGTGGCTTCGCGTATCCTAGCCGATAGACTACAGACTCTATACACAATGTGGTGCTCGGTTACGGTTTCAAGTTGATATCCTCGTGATCGAGGATGTATCGGATGCCGCGAGCGAGAGTCTCAAGGAGTTTCGGTCTCAGTTCTGCCTTGACTACAAGTGAGATATCGACCGACTGGCGAGCTCGCCAAACGCCATCGCCTCCCTTCGTCGGACTGGACCTAAAGCATCTCAAAGAGTGCAGGAGCGTCCCGTGCTTGTAGATACGGGCGCCATCGGGACATCCGAAATGTGCACTACACCAGTCGATCCTGTCATGAATTTGAGCCTCCAAACTGTATGCGAGAGCTGGCACCACTCGCATGGTTTGAGAGTTGATGAACACCGGAATAACACCACCCTCATTCGAGCACACCCCCATTCCAGCGTTCGATAGCTTGAGTAAGTTGTCGCTTGTGACTGACATCAAGCTATGGAGGAAATCGGGTTCTCTATGCTGTACGAGCGCTTGCCGAATAGCCATCGCGATTCCAATCATATCCACATCGGATGGAATAGTAATGGTAACCTGTCCAGTACTCATGATACACCCACTCCAAGACAAAAATACGGAAACGAACTGGGTGCACCATATTTCCCGCCACGTCTTTGGCGACGAATGGGGCACGCAGGTTACGATACTGATAGCAAAGAAGCTAGTCAAGATTACCAGTGACATGCACAATCGACTTACATTACACACAGTCGCCACAGTTTGCACAGGTTCACTGAAGTGGTGGTTCAATATGGCAACAATGTAAGCGGAGAGACAATCCTGTCTTGAGAGATAGATATTGTCTTTAACGCGAGACGAGAGCACCGAGCGAAGTTCCGCAAGCTCGGCATCGTCAAATCGCCATTTCACGTTCCCGAACTTTTCGCAGAATTCATCTCGCAACCGATCAGCTTTGTCGAGGGGCCAAGTGAGACGAAGATTGGCAAGGAGAGGCCCAAGCTCTGCCGTCATCGATGCGGTCGGCGTAGGGAAGTGATATTTTTCAAAGGTTGGAGGAGCATGCACCAAAGGTAGACCCTGATAAAACTGGGAGAATGTGTGCATGAAACGAAATGCCAGTGTAGCGTCGCCTAATATTCAGTAATCAGAACTACGCAAACTGGTTCAGGACAAGGAGCAGACCAAGCGTATGATGACACCTGAAACCTAAGGACGTCTCGTGCTCAAAGAAGATAAGTTTGAGACGGAGAAGATTGGTATTGCCATCGTCAACGGGGAGGAGGCTGATGGGTTCGTGGCTTAGAAACGGCGATATGTCATCCTGGATAACCGAGTCGTCACTTAAGAATGCATCAGAGGTTGCATCGGGCATGTATTCGATGTCAACAGGGACGGGGGTGTTAGTGAGTTCAATCTTAGGGAGATGAGATATACAGAAAACTAGAAAATTTCTGCAATAAACTCACAGACCAACGGCCGTCGTTGCATCGGAGCTTCCCAGCAGCATGTGGGTACAGTTGCAGGGTTTTTGAAAGAGCCTGCTCAAACATGGCGATGTCAAGTTTTATCGGCAAGATATACACATGTTCCATCTGCAAGTAGAATGAGCATGACTGCATAGATATAATCGGAGTGAGAGCACATACCGGCAGTAGAAAGAGGTCTTGACCATGCAAATCGACACTCTCGCGGTCGGCGAGTGCAGTTGGCAGTCTCGGTGATACGAGACGCCGGATGGAAGACATTGTAACTGAGTAAGTGGCCAGGTGGATGGTACGTGGCCCTTCTGCGGGTTCTTTGACGCTTTGAAAGATAAGTTGTGGCGATGTTCCAATTCATCTATACGGCTTTATGATAAAAAACCATATGTTGTAACGCGTGATCATGAGGACTCCAACAGTCATCGCCCCATTTGGAGGGTTATATACGTCCAGGCACCACGCACAGCAGCGGGGTCACTGTAAGATGAGAATAAGAGAAATGACAACCTGAAGGTTGAAGTCATCATTTAGTGCCTCTCAGTGAGTGCGAATTTAAATACCAAGATCGGTGCCATAGTATCAATCTCAGATTGCATACTCACTCCCTTGTTTGGGCTTTAAATAGCTTTATCGAAGGTGGACATTCTGTAACTGTGGCTACAATATTGATACCCCGGACCTTACCATCCAATCAATCTTATTTCAAAATCCAAATACCTCGGCCATCCAAGTTAATGTCATGGGTGATAGGCGCGGTCATCAGCCAACGTGGATAAATGCAGGGTTAAGGTTAACCCTTGCTAGTGAACACCCGCGTCCAGCCCCAACCCACATTCTCCATGGTGCCAGGGTGTGGACAGAGAAATCTTATGTACAACGCAAGCAAAGGCAGCTTCGACCTTGCGAAGGGTCTCATTAGAAGGTTGTCGCTACCCCAAACGATGCATCATTTAGAAACGACGTGCAGATTAGAAGAAGAGAGTGAAAAAAAAGTATCAACTGGTGGTGTGCAGACGAAGGAACATTCTTCGATACACAGGCGACGAGCCATCCAGGTACCAACCTTCGACGTGGGGCCAAGAGTCAGCACAGAATGAAATTGATACCATGCAAACTCATCCCGTTTGACAACAGCGAGCAGCATGTCCAGAGGTATCCCGACATCAATCTGAGGATTAAAAAAAAAGATGCGAATGAAAGGGGAATGGAAAAGACGAAGGGGCCCTCTGGAGGTGGGCTATTCATTAGCAAGTGCCCAAGAGCACCAGCAGGGTACCCCACGGTGACAAGATGCATACACTCTTTCGCCGTTTCACCGGTTCGTCAGAAATGGTATCACCTTGCTTGTCGTCGCCGCCAGCCATGCGGAGCACCTCGGTCACCGGGGTCTGTTCAGGCTGGGGATGATGTCAGATAAACCATGCGTTCTATTCGTGAAATCTCAACCAAACGCACCCAGTTTGACGACCGTGAGCAGCCCCGCCGATGCGCAAGGCCAGGATGACGGAGACACGGATGGAGGGGAGAAAAGGTGAGGAATAATGTGGAGGAGAAAGGAGTGGTCGCACCTGGTCTGGTGAGTCGCCTTTTATACCCGTGTACATGTTGACAGCCACATCCCAAACATTGTGATTTGCTCGAACCGGCATCAATCCTCGGCGAACTTTGCGGCTGGTAGGCTGGACTTTTGGAGTGGTGTCATCCATGACCGAGGTGAACCAGAGTATAATGACGCCTGCGAACATAACGTGATCTGTTCGACAAAATTTGTGGATCGGATCCTGCCCTCTGAGCAATAAACAAATTCGACAAATATGAGTCGGGAGAGAGCTTGCAGCGAATCAGTCGGTCTAGACTTTCTCAGACCCAACGGAACTCACCCTAAGTTACTGTCAGTTATCCATGTGGAGTCCAGCACCCATTTTGCTCCCGAAATTCCTGTAGTGTTTAATTGATTCCTCTTTATCCGGGAAGAATTTAAGAATCCGGATATACTAGTACTACTCGCCTGGGTAGCAGACAACAGTGCAGAAGGGCATCTTGGAGTGAGATACTATTCGGACGGAATTGGTGGCCAGGCCCTTTTTGCTCATCCAGCTGGTATTCGTTTGTAGTGTCAGCACGGAAAGAAGAACTTGATCGAGTCATGTGGCAGTCCTTATGGGCCCTTTTTGACGCTCTACTATGACCGTGCCACCGTGACGCCAACCCCGGTACAAACTGGATTACCCGTCCTCCGAATCATTGAATCATTTCTGTTCATCACGTCCCAGGAGTCTCAATATCAAACTTCTCCCGCGACGGTTCGGAACAGTGCGAAACACCAGTGTTCCTCCGATTTGCGCACTGTCACCCAACGGTATTTTCTCCTTCCAAGCACGGTGGCCATTAGCGTCGAGTTCGAACTATGCCAGAAGAGCATCCTCCCAGTGCTGAGCAGGCCATCACTTCAATCAACAGTGGGGGTCGTCATTAGGTGTGTCCCTCGGGCATCGCGTCGGTCGTCCTCGCGCGTGTGAGCTTGCTCTGAATGATATCCGTGCATCCCTAGGCCATCGTACGTGAAGCAAGGAGCTGGTACCGTTACATAAACATGCCTAGTCAGCGAGCGAGGGCGACAGGCACAACGTGAAGAGTTGTAGGCAACATCGTGACGAGGACAGAGAAAATGCTGTCAGTAAAGAGAAGAGCGGACAACATGGCCCCAAAGAAAAGATAAAAGGAAGCGTGACACTCAGGCTTGTGCTGCTGTAGTAAATTCACGGTATCGAGACATTTTGGACGAGGAAAGTGACCTCTGATCTATGATCACTACTTAGATTCTGTACTGCCAGTCCCAACATCTCGCCCATTCGCGCCACCTGGGTCCTGGAATACGTTGACAAAGCGGTGCACACAGGGATTTACCTTTACACGATTGTCCATCCCCGTCAACTCAAACCAACCAGACCTCCGCTCCCTCGAAACCATCCTCCATTACATTCGCGACCCTTCATCGTGCATAATGTCGTCTTGAGCATGCTCTAAGTACAGGCGCGTGTCTGATACGCCCGGGGTATTTCGGTGTGGCTGGGGAATGGTACCTGTGCCAATGATAGACTAATGAAGGAGTATTGCAGTCGGGGATTTGATATTTGATGCCGAAGGATGCGGATGAAACACGATTGCAGGGACCACGTAGCCACAGAGAGCAAGATATGATGGAATCACGGGATTGGCCAGCCATTTAACGTGGGTATTGCCAGTGTACTGGGCCGATTCGTTTGGGCCCTTTCAGATTTCTTTGGTAGTCAGTGCAAAGAATCGTGCCATCCCTTGTGATGCTGACCCCGATATGGTCTTGCCTAGACGGGCTTGGGTCCACACAGGATATGACTCGGACTGCTTACATCTACGGTCTGATTGTCGCCTCAGTATCCCCTTCCGGTATTACCCAACCATATGTTGTACGATTGGGTATGGTATTTGCTCACATTTTGAGCGGGCCGTTTCTTGCTCAGGCTTCCTTTTTTCAATTTTACAGAGGCCTCGGAACGGGATCATCTACATCAGCTTTTGAAATGTCATTAAGATTGAGCCCTTCGTAGCACTGGTTCCGAATCTAACAATTATGAAGGGGCGAAGCGACACCCAGGTACGACCTGGTGTTCCCCGTCATCTACATTTATCACCGGCGTTGGCTTTTAATATGTGGATTCTCGGACTTGCTACATTTATCTGTGTAACGCTACACACTGACTTGATGTCTTCCACCCCCAGAAGCGTTCAGCTTGAAAACTATCCCGGTCGTATGTTTGTTTATCTTGACACTTTCCGTCATCTTACGATGCTTTATAGTGATAATTCTCACTGCCGTCGGATATGATTATCGTACGCAGCACTTGTTCAAGTGTAGTATCATCAAGTTGGCTGACCCTGCCATCGTCAGTCCTCACGCTCGCGGATGAGGTGCGTTCCACGCTTAAGTTGGGCGCTGTATGATTTGACTAATCGAAGACTTTATAGATAGAATACATATGGGTCAGCAAATGTTTCCCTGGCGAATTGTGTATTCTGACACCACTTCAGAGAAAACCTTGGACACGAGTCACTATAATATTCGTTCTTGTGTGTACCCTAACTGTCCTCATCATCATGCACTGACCGTCAGTTTCTAGGTTCGTTACTTTGGGTTACTTGCATGCATGTATGTGTATGTCTACCATAATCATCGTTAGTTGATGGGCGGTGAACCAGCATTTATACCCTGTGTGAGTTTGAGAATGCATGATTTGTTAACAATGCTGAGAAGTTTGATTCAAGTTTTAAGCTCATTTGATCCAGGGCCTAAAAAGGTGATAGGCTATCGCTGATTTCCAGTAAATACGCTGAGGATTTTTGTTTATAGACGTACGTGCTCTTCACTCAACTTGCATTACTTTGAATTTATTTTATTAAACAATCAACCTCGGTCAAATAGCTGTGAGTACATCAAATTATTGTATGTGAGTATTGACCTGTATTCCCAACAACATTTCAAAGGCAATGTAACTCTAGTCCTCTTTTATTGGGCTCAGTTGATATTTGTTAATACTGCAGAATGTAAGATTTCGTGTCGAATTCCGACAAGATGACACTCATTATTTTAAATACAGTAGCAATGATTCTCCGTGTGTGGGTGCTGTGCAATCGATCGAAGCTCATTCTCCGAATTCTGCTCACGGTGTACACCATCGAGCTGATCACAGCTCTGATTTTTCGTGTTGTTTTCAGCATTCGAGCTCACAACATTGGTATGTAAACATTTTCTACAATTGTGGACCCGGTATAACGGGATGTGTATTGTTTCCTACTCTTGTAGTGGGTACCGTTCAAGTGCTCGGGTTTTCGTTGTGTCCAGCCGAAGTATCCCATATATGTTGTGGCTCTACTTCTGAGCGGGGCGCAAATTACTCTTGGAGTCCTGATGTGCCTGCTTGTCACTATCCACTTCACCAGGGAGTCACTTCAAGTATATCGGGCGACAACGCGTTTCAGTACAAGTCATTACCTCACCCCTCTGGCGAGGGAAGGCGTGGTCTACTTTCTTGCGTACGTCAACGCTCCGCCTTTTCCGTTTCCACCGCCATCGTGTGTTGTGTAATCGAACTAACGAAAATAAATTCCGAGCAGTATCCTGACATATGCACTTCTCGACGTGTTATTTTACACTGGAAAAATTCCAACGTCCGGATGGGTTCCAATCCTGGTTGTGATGGCGGAGTTTATCCCACCATACACTCTCGTCCCTCGATTCATGCTAAACTTGCGGGAACTTTACGCCCGTGATCTCCGAGGCAGACTGGTCGGAAGTGAGATGGACACTGCGTTCGATTTGTCAATCATGGCGGCATCAACTCAGACAGGCACCTGCGGTACGATCCTGTTTGCAGACGCGGGGCAGACAGGGATTAGAACAGGAGGGCGAAGAAATCCAGATGGAAGGAAGGGAAATTGGTTCCACCCATAGTGGTGCATGACGCAGAGGTGACTACAGGATGCCAAGTTTGGACTTAGGGTTGTGTTGTGCATTCTTCTTGCTGTGCTGACAGTGTTTGTTCTAAAAACGAATACTAGCTGGATGAGCAAAAAGAGTCTGGTCACCAATCCCGTCCAAATAGTGTCCTCTTCACTCCAAAATGCCCTCCTGTACTGTTGTCTGCTATCTGGGCGAGCTATATCCGGATCCTTACATTCTTCCCGGA
This sequence comes from Boletales sp. KT-2023b, assembly GCA_038089675.1. NCBI lineage: Eukaryota > Fungi > Basidiomycota > Agaricomycetes > Boletales > Boletales sp. KT-2023b. Next base: position 7,843 of record JBBPLE010000813.1, read on the forward strand.
TAAGGAGGAATCGGTCAAACACTACAGGAATTTTGGGAATAAAAACGAGTGTTGGACTCCACCATGGATAACTGAGTAACTTGTATCGAAATTCGAGTGAGTTCCGTTGGGTCTGAGAAAGTCTAGGCCGACTAATTCGCTGCAAATTTTCTCCTAAACCATACATGTCGAATTTGTTTATTCCTCAGAGGGCAGGATCCCATCCACAAACTTTGTCAAACATGTTAAAACAGCGAAAAGGTTGGTGCATCTTGTCACCGCGGCTGTGTGTGGTACCCCGCAGGTGCTCTTGGGCACTGGCTGGTGAGTATAGCCCACCCCCGAGTCCAGAGTGCCCCCTCTTCGATTTTTGTTCCCCTTTCCTTCGCTTCCTTTTTCCCCACGTTCTCGAAATGCCTCTGGACATCGACGGACTTCTCGCGGTCATCAGATTGGGTGAGTTTGCATGGTATCGACCTCATTCATACTGACTCGTGAGTGCACACCGAAGAAGGATTGTACCCGTGGCTCGTCGCACGCGCATCTAAGAGTGTTCCTTCATCCCTGAGCAACACGCTCATTCATTGGTAGTACATCTTTCTTCCCTGCTTTCCACAACTTTTATTTCCTCCTCTTATCTGCATGTCGTTTCCAAATCACGTACTGGTTGGGGTAGCGACCAGCCTCCTGACGAGACCCTTCGCAACGTCGAAACCGCCTCTGCTCACTGTTTTCGATCATGGGTCAGGACCGTTTTCTTCGTATTCGTGTCTCTTCTGTCACCTCTGCCCCACCTATCATCACCGCCGTCACTGGCTAGTTACTGCGATTCCAGGGCAAATGCCTCGTTTTCGTTCTCCCATTGGCACGTCACGGGTGCGTACGCGTTGACAGTGTACAATCGATCGAGGGTAACGTTCATGCGTGTAGGCTGTGAGCGAGCTGCCACGTGTGGTCATGCTCGACACGATGCCAGAGGGACATATCTAAATGACGACCTCCATCGATCGAACTGATTGCCTGCTTCAATAGCAGTGGGAGCATGCCATTATGGGACGGTAAGATCTCGACGCCATCATGCCCGGAAAGAGAAAAGGGGTCAGTGTCTAAGCAAGACGAGAAATACACGACCCATGATGGCGGTGGGATCTGGGATGAATTTAAGATGGCGATCGAACGAGATGGAGCTGATGGCCCGCGACAAGTGATTGCCAGTGCTTCAGCTTCGCATATCCTAGCCAATAGACTACACATCCTACACATCCTACACATTCTGCAAAGTGTTCCAAAAAAAAAAACAAGCTAAGCATTAGTCTCAACATACTCAAAAACATGGTGTCCGGTTACGGTTTGATATCCTCGTGATCGATGGTGTATCGGATGCCACGAGCGAGAGTCTCAAGAAGCTTCGGTTCCAGCTCTGCCCTGACTGCAAGCGAGATATCGACCGACTGGCGAGCTCGCCAAACGCCATCATCTCCTTTCGTCGGATTGGACCTAAAGCATCTCAGACAATGTGGGAACGCCCCAGGCTTGTAGATGCGGGTGCCGTCGGGACATCCGAAATGGGCACTACACCAGTCGATCCTATCATGAATATGAGCCTCCAGACGCTATGTGCAAGAACGAGCGCCACTTGCATGGTGTGCGGATTGATGGTCACTATACTCTCGCTACCCTCATTCGAGCAGACTCCCTCGCCAGCGTTCGATACCTTCAGCAAGGTGTCGCTTGTGACTGACATCAAGTCATGGAGGAAATCAGGCTCTCTATGTTGCACGAGAGCTTGCCGAATGGCACTCGCAACTCCAACCATATCCACATCAGATGGAACAGTAACAGTAACCTGCTCAGTACTAATCATTCATCTATCCCAAGGCAAAAAATACGGACACGAACCGGGTGTAGCATATTCCCTCCTACGGCTTTGGCGACGAAGCCGGCACACACGTTACGATACTAATAAGAGAGAGGCCATTCAAGATTGCCAACGACATGCACAACTGACTTACGCTGCACACAGTCGCCACCATTTGTGCGGGTTCACTCAAGTGGCGGTTTAATATGGCGACAATGTAAGCGGAGAGACAATCCTGTTTTGAGAGATAGCCGTTGTATTTCCTACGAGACGAGAGCACCGAACGAAGCTCTGCAAGCTCGACATTGTTAAATCGCCATTTCACATTGCGGAACTTTGCGTGGAATTCATCTTGCAACCGGTCATGTTCACTAAGCGGCCAAGTGTGATGAAAATTAGGAAGGAGCGGCCCAAACTTGGCTATCAGCGATGTAGACGGCGTAGGGAAGTGATATTTTTCAAAGGTTGGAGGAGCATGCTCCAAAGGTAGACCTTGATAAAACTGGGAGAATGTGTGCATGAAGCGAAACACCAGCGTAGCGTCGCCTAACATTTCAGTAATCAGAACTACACACACTGATTCAGGACAAGCAACAGACCAAGCGTATGATGACAACTAAAACCCAAGGACATCTCGTGCTCAAAGAAGATAAGTTTGAGACGGAGAAGATTGGTATTGCCATCGTCAATGGGGAGGAGACTGATGGGTTTGCGGCTTAGGAACGGCGATATGTCATCCTGGATAACCGAATCGCCACTCAAGAATGCATCAGAGGTCGCATCGGGCATGTATTCAATGTCAACAGGGACGGGGGTATTGGTGAGTTCAATCTTATGGAAATGAGATATGCAGAAAATTAGAGAATTTCTGTGATAAACTCACAGACCAACGGCCGTCATTGCATCGGAGCTTCCCAGCAGCATGTGGGTATAGTTGTAGGGTTTTTGAAAGAGCCTGCTCAAACGTGGCGACGTCAAGTTTTATTGGCAAGATGTATACATGCTCGATCTGCAAGTGGAATGAGCAGGACGGCATAAAAATTATCGGAGTGAGGGCACATACGAGCATTAGAAAGAGGTCTTGACCGTGTAAATCGACACTTTCGCGGTCTGCGAGTGCAGTTGGCAGTCTCGGTGATACAAGATGCCGGACGCAAGTCATGGCAACCGAGTAAGTGGGTAGAAGGTGCATGGCCTTCCTGCGGGTGTTTATAACACTTTGCAAGACATTTGTGGCAGTGTTTCATTTCATCCATGCGGGGACACTTGATGAGCAAACAACCATATGTTGTAACGCTTGGGGACTCCGGCTGTCGATACCTCACTTTGGGTGTTGCGGGAATGCACCACCTTTACCCGCGGCAATGTCACTGTACGGTCGAGTGAGACGGGAGAAAGCGTACGTTACTATACGACATCGCTTAGCGAAGGCGTACGAAATAAGACTATTAAAATACTTAGGCCCAGTTTAGTTTGACTTAAGAGCCTGTACAACACATGTCTGTTAACAATAACAGCTGAAGTTTAGGCCCTGTACAGCATGTGTTTGTTAATGATAATGGCCTGTTTTGATTGGCTTATGCATTTCAGCTACCTGCTTAAACTTCAGCTGTTATCGTTAACAGACATGTGATGTACAGGCTCTTAAGCAGGTAGCCGAAACATGTAAGCCAATCAAAACAGGCCATTATCATTAACAAACTCATGCTGTACAGGGCCTAACAACTTTTGGCTACCTGCTTGAACTTCAGCTGTTATGTTATGCTTGGTCTGGGTAGGAACAAGTGTAGGCTCAAAGAACTAGTTGTGGGTCAAGGGTTCAAGGTATTCAGTCAAGAGAACTTAACCAAGGGTCAAGAAGTTGTCTGACGATGAGGTTGACGAAGGAGATCAAGGAGGTCGTCCAATGATGAGGTTGACAAAGAAGATCAAGGGAGTCGTCTGACGATGGGGTTGTCAAAGGAGTTCAAGAGAATTGTCCAACAATGAAGTCAATGAAAGAGTTCAAGAGAATCATCTGATGATGAGGTCAATGAAGGAGTTCAAGGATTTGAAGAGATCAAGGGTAAGATTGAGCAGGACTAAGCTAAGGATACATCGAGTAGAGTGATGGCTTAAGTACTGTGAAGAATGGAAACTAATAGAAGGTCATGGAAGGTTTGTTACTAAGTGAAAGAAGATAGGACCTTCTATGAGAAGTAGAAGCATAGATAACAAGAATAGAAAAGTGGAAATGAAAGGTGTGTGATGAACATGTTGTATGTTCTAGAGCACTCTAAAGAAAGTAAAAGGTACCAGGTTGGGCTGGTCTGTCGTAAAAAGAAATGAATCATAACATTACCTCTGGAATACATTTGAAGCTACGATGAAGAATAAAATCAAAAGAAAGAATCAGAAATCCATACATCTATCTCCTCCAAGAGAACCAGTCATGTTGGCATATGCCAAGTCGTCATATCCTGGGTCATTATTGTTTAAGTCTAAGTCAGCGAGTTCAAGATCAGAGGAGGGATGACCATGGCGTTGACGAGGGTGAGGGGTTTGGCAACAACAATAGGATGGGGGAGGGACCTGTCTAGGAGCAGAACCAGAGCCAGAGGATGGGGGGTCAGAGAGTCGTTCAATGAGGGGTTGGGGTGGTGCCAGACCAGAACATCTAGAATGTGTGGAAGAAGCAGAAGAGGAGGAAGAGTTTATGGGGTTAAGGGTATGAGGATAAGGGCGGTGAGGACAGCAATGTTGGATGTGGCCAGGATAATGACGAGCACAATAGGGGCAGACGTAATACAGACAGTTGATGCGGATATGGGAGAGTCGGTGGCAATAGAAGCATGCTCAACTGTAGAGGTAATGGTCGGGGGAGAGAGGTACGTTACATTGTCCTTCCCAACTAACTTCTGCTTGTTCCATAATGGCTAGTTCCTCGAGAGTAAGAGGTTCTTCAGAGGCTTCTGGGGATGGGTTCTGGTGGAGGCGGCGTTGTTCATCAAGTTCTCAGGTATAATGTAGAATGTCTGTGGCTAGTTTGTCCATCTCCAGTTGGTGCATGATGGAAAGGACAAGGTTGGTAAGCTTGGTGCAGGTTTTATGGAGGGTGGTGACATGTTCCATAGGGTAATTGGACATCTGGTTGGCAAGGGGGTAGAGACTATGGATTTCTTGGAAAAGAAGGAGGAGGGTATCAAGGGGGGAGAAAGGTTCTAAATGGGCACGAAGGGGGGTAAGAAGGTGG
>JBBPLE010000814.1:0-12901 GCA_038089675.1 Boletales sp. KT-2023b
GAGGGCAGTACTTTTACTTGGTGGAGTTAAACTCCAGTCCGAGCTGGGAGTGGAATTCATTGAACTTGACGCATCCAAGGTTCTTGGTGAACATATTGGCAGGATTGTCAGTCCTGGGGATATAGAATAGCTCCACTAGCTTGTGGACCATGACTGTGTCACAGATAAAATGGTATTTCATGTGAATGTGTTTGTTGCACATTTCAGTCACAGGGTTTTGTGCAATGAATAAACTACCCTGGTTGTCGCCACAGATGGGGATAGGTTTCAGCTTGTAGCTGAGCTCACCCATCATCTCATGGATCCACACACATTGATGCGAACAGTTGCTCAGCACCATGTATTCTGCTTCAGTGGAAGAGATGGTGGTGGTTTTTTGTAAGTGTGAATTCCACAAAAACACACCATCAGCCATCTTAAGATAGAAGCTGGTTTGAGAGTGTGTGGTATTAATGTCCTGCGCCCAATCCAAGTCAGTACAGGCTAGAATGCCCTTTCTGGAGGAACCATTGTATAGTAGGGAATAATCCCAGGCTTTGATGAGGTACTGGCAGATATACAGAGCTCTGTCGAGATGTTCCTGCAAGGGGTTGGCTGACATTCATGCAAGTTGGGTAACTGCATATGTGATGTCTGGACGGGTGCTGTTATGATTCGTTCTTTACGATTCAGTTCTTTTCTCGTTGATGCAATAGACCGGCCTGACCCGGTACCTTTTCCTTTCCTTAGAGTGCTCTAGAACATGCAACGTGTTCGTCGCACACCTTTCATTTCCATTTTTCTATTGTTGTTATCTATGCTTCTGCTTCTCATGGAAGGTTCTATCTTCCTTCACTTAGTCACAGACCTTCCATGGCCTTCCATAGGTTTCTATTCTTTGCAGTACTTAAACCATTGTGATACTCGATGTATCCTTAGCTTAGTCCTGCTCAATCTTACCTTGAATTCCTTTGAACCTCTTCGTCGACTCTATTGTTGGACGACCTCTTTGAACCTCCTTCATTGACTCTATTGTCGGACAACCCCCTTTGAACCTCTTTCGTCGACTCTATCGTTGGACGACTCTCTTGTTCTCCTTTGTCAACCTCATCATCAGATGACTCCTTGACTTTTTGGCAAGCATCCCTTGTCCGAATACCTTGAACCTTTGACCCACTGTTAGTTCTTTGAGCCTATGCTCATTCCTACCCAGACCAAGCATAACAAAAGGACTAAGCTCTTCTTTTCAAGCTACCATCGCTGTAGTCTCTCACCATTTCCTCCCCTTGAACACCAGGAGCCCTTGAACGGGCACTACAACACTCTTACTGAGTCCCCTCTGAATCCCCTGAATCATCAGACAACGAAACCTTCACCCCTGCCCCAGACATTTCTCCTAGGGAACCAACCCCACCTCTCCCCACCCCCACTGTAACCAGACCTCTCCTCCTTCCTTCCCCATCCTCCACTCCCATTCCCCCTCGTCAGTTCATTCCCTCACATCCACTTCCCCCCTTCATTCCCCCACAGCCACCCCACTCCACCATGACTTCAAAACCAGTCGAACTTCGCATTGGTGCACCTGAAAACTTTGATGGCAACTATGCCAAAGCCACGATCTGGTTGGACTCTGTCCGAACCTACCTCCTCGTCAACGAAGAAGTCTATACCACAGATGCCAAGAAGATCACCTTCGCTCTTTTGTATATGACTAAAGGAGCTGCCCTTACTTGGGCCTCCTCCTTCCGAAAAGCCACTCTCAGTGGAAACAAAGGCTTCAGAACCTATGCAGACTTTATCACCAAATTCAACACTGCCTTCGAACACAAGGACACCATCACCCTCTCCATCACCTGGCTCTCTTCTACCAAAATAGAAGGAAAGCCCTCCCTCTCTGAACTCACCAAGTACATCTCCAAATTCTGGAATCATGTCCAGATCTGCAGGATCACTGACCAAAACATCCTCATCAGATACTTCTCCACTGGCATCTACATCAAACTCATGCGTCACATCATGTCTATGGACACCATCCCCACCAAAATCAACAAATGGTACGCCAAGTCCACTCACTTCCTCACCCAATGGGGAAGAGCCAACGACATGGCAAAACAAGGCAAGACCACCCCTCCCTACCATTCATTCTCCTCTTCCTCCCGCCCCCAGAAAGACCCTGATGCTATGGACGTTGATGCCATCAAGGTATCAAAGTTAACCCCAGAAGAGCGAAAATGTTGTATCGCTAAAGGACTCTGTTTCCATTGCTGAAAACCTGGACACCTCTCAAGCGATTGCCCGAACTTCCCCTCCCAGCCGAAGAAAACCAGAGAAAGGAAAGTTAGAAAGGTTGAAGAAGTCCCCAGACTAGTAGAAGTCGAGGACGATGACGAAGAAGAAACCATAGCAAGAATTTCCTTCATACCCTCCAACGAGGATTTTTAGAATGGAGACCTTCCCCAATGCAAGGCTCTCCCTCTTTTACGTGTGCTCCTGTACTTGTATCATCGATTACCAAACAGTCTATGCAAATCCCCATTGAAATCGTCGAACCGTCACATCTAAAAGCCATTGGAACTCATGCTCTCGTTGACTCTGGAGCACAAATCTCTTGCATTGATTGGGACTTTGTTCAAAAACATCGTCTCCCGAAAGAACGACTCCCCTCCCCCCATCGCCATCAAAAATGTTGACCAATCCTCGAACAAGAACAGTCTTATCCGTTTTTCCACCACACTTTATGTCCATATCGGACAACTCATGCATCGTGTCATATTCTACATCCTTAACTGTGGAAAGGAGAATGTAATCCTTGGACTCCCCTGGCTTAGGCAAGCCAATCCTACCATCGACTGGACCAAGCGAGAACTGTCCATCTCCCTTGATTCCGATCAATCCCAGGAGCTGTATTACAATCATACTAAACCAACTCCTACCCCCCAGACACCAACCCCTTGCCCACCCCAACATGTACAAATCAACTCCATCTGGGACGGACGTCTCTATGACTACATGAAGAAAGACACCAAAGCCTGATACCTCCAATGGGCCAATGACAACCAAATCATCAATCAAATCATGCACTGTGGATCTCACTTCATCCCCTCCGCCACCATTGCTAAAATTATGACCACCACTGAGCTAGCTATGGCCACTGAAAAGGCCAAACCAAAAGCTACTCTCCCACCCAAATACTCATCCTTTGCCCCAGTCTTCTCGAAAGAAGCAACCAACCATGTTCCCCCTAGCTGACTCTATGACCACGAGATTAATCTTGACAACTCTTTCACCCCGAAAGTTGGCAAAATCTATCCCCTCTCCCCTGATGAAAAAGCTGCCACTGAAGCATTCCTTGACGAGAACCTCAAGGCAGGGAAGATTTGCCCATCCAACTCTCCCCAGGCTGCCCCCTTCTTCTTCGTTAAAAAGAAAGACGGTGGTCTTCAACCCTGCCAAGACTATCACTATGTCAACGAACACACCATCTGTGATGCCTACCCCCTTCCCCTCATATCTGACCTCATTGATAAACTTAAAGGAGCCAAAACCTTTACTAAATTCGATGTTCACTGGGGATACAACAATGTCCACATCAAAGATGGTCATCAATGGAAAGTGGCATTTATTACCCACAAAGGACTGTTCAAACCGACAGTCATGTTCTTTGGTCTTTGCAACTCTCCCGCCACCTTCCAACATTTCATGAATGACTCCTTCCGTGATATGATTGCAGAAGGATGGCTCGTCATCTACATGGATGACCTTCTCATCTTCTCCCCCAACGCCAAAACCCACAAGGAGCAAACCACACAAGTACTCCAACACATGACTGAGTTAGATCTTCACCTTAAACTTGAGAAATGCATGTTTGCTACCAACGAAGTTGAATACCTTGGTATGATCGTAAGCCCTGATGAACTCGCCATGGACCCAGTAAAACTGGATGGTATTTGTGAATGGCCAACCCCTGCCAAAGTCAAAGATGTCTGCTCTTTCTTAGGGTTTGCTAACTTCTACCGGCAATTCATCGCTGACTACTCTAACATCGCTTGCCCCCTTCTTGACCTTACAAAGAAGAACCAACCTTGGGACTGGTCTCCCAATTGCCAACAATCCTTTGACAAACTCAAACAACTATTCCTCAGTCATCCAATTCTCCATCTCCCAGACCCTGCTTGCCCCTTTGCCATCACCACTGATGCCTCCAAATACGCCTCTGGCAGAGTCCTCCTCCAAACCGACACCAATGGAGATTGGCATCCATGTTCCTACCTCTTACAGTCCTTCTCCCCTGCTGAACGAAACTACAACATCTACGATAGGGAACTTCTCGCCGTCATTCGTGGCCTCAAAGCCTGGTGCCACTACCTCCAAGGATCACCCTTCCCTGTCAAAGTCTTCACTGATCACAAAAACCTCACTTACTTCTGCCAACCCCAGAAACTCAACCGACAACAGGCTCGTTGGCTGCTTGACATTTCTGACTTTGACCTTCACTTGACCCACGTCCCTGGCACCTCCCTTGCTGCACTGGATGCCCTCTCTCATCGCCCAGATCTTCTTCCACCAACGGACGAAGATAACGACAATGTAACTCTCCTCCCTGACACTCTTTTTGTAAACCTCATTGACACCTCCCTACAAACCAAACTGGCTGCCTCCTCTGCTTCTGACCCCCTTGTCTTGGATGTGCTATGCACCACCACCAGTGATATCCCTGCCTGATTCCACTCTCACCTCTCCGACTGGCAATATGATGCTGGTGTCCTCACTTTCCAAGGGTGTATCTATGTTCCCCCCAACCTCCGCCACTCCATCGTTGAACAACACCACAACCACACCTCTGCTGGTCACCATGGATATCTCAAAACTCATCAACTCGTCACTGCCGAGTTCTGGTGGCCTGGTCTCACTCAATTTGTGCGAAAATATGTTGAGGGATGCACTCTCTGTCAATCCTCTAAGGCGAACACTCATCCTACCTCTCCCCCCCTCTCCCCCATCGTTTCTTTCTCCAGCATTCCCTTTTGGCACATATCCTGTGACCTCATCACAGACCTCCCCATCTCTTCAGGTTTTGACAGTCTTTTGGTCGTGGTCGACCATGGGCTTACTAAGGGGGTGATTCTCTGTCCCACTAAGAAATCCATCTCTGCAGAAGGGATTGCCTCCCTCTTTTTTCATAAAGTCTATACTCGGTTCGGCCTCTACGACAAAATCATCTCGGATCGTGGACCCCAATTCACTTCCTCCTTCGCAAAAGAACTTAGACAACTCCTTGGATATGACCTCTCTCTCTCCACAGCTTACCATCCTCAATCCGATGGAGAAACCGAACGGGTAAACCAAGAGGTGGAAACCTATCTTTGGATCTTTTGTGGCAATTCCCCCTCCACATGGTCTGACCTCATCTCCCACACTGAATTCGCACACAATCACCACCCCCACTCTGTCACCAATAAGTCCCCATTCTTCCTCATAATGGGATTTGAACCTCGCCCCCTCCCCACTATCATTGCTGAGACCAACCTCCCCGCAGTTGAAGAATGACTGAAACTCCTCTCTGCAGCTAGAGATGAAGCCCTGGCAGCCCATGAGCTTGCCAGACAAGTCATGAAATCCTGTTTCCATGGGAAGTTTACCCCCTTCCATAAAGGCGATAAAGTGTGGCTAGAAGCCCAAAACCTGAAACACCTTATCTCTCATCTGAAGTTCGCCCCCAAGCGAGAAGGCCCATTTACCATTACCCAGGTCCTCTCTTCCCTCACCTATAAACTCCATCTCCCATGCACATGGAAAATACATCCGGTCTTCCACGCATCCCTGTTATCACCCTATCACGAAAACAACATACACGGACTGAACTTCCCCTCCCCCCTACCTGACCTTATCAATGGAGAAGAAGAGTATGAAATGGAAAAGGTCATCCAACACCACAGAACTCTGCACAACTGAAAATTCTTAGTCCAATGGAAGGGATATTTGGCTGAAGAAGACTCCTGGCTACCCGAATCAGAGTTTAACCATGCCAAGGAAATCCTATCCGAATATAAAACCCTCCATCCTCACGTCTTTCCCCCTTTATCCCCTCCTTCATCAACTAAGCCCAAACATGTCTGCTCCCACTAGATCCCCCTCTCCCACTGCTGCTACCACTGGCTGGACCACCCCCTTACTCTATCGTATCCAAGGCCTCGACTCTGCTAACTACAACCTGGGCATTCCTAGACCTCTGTCCCCCCCTCTACGCCTCCCCACCCTTGACCCAAACCCTGTCATCTCCATCAAACTACCCCTCTATACCCAACATATCTGTCCAGACCCCTTTCCCATTACCAAACAGTCCTCACTTATGCTTCTCCTTGAAACCCCCCACCTCCTTACCCCCCTTCGCGCCCACTTAGAACCTTTCTCACCCCTTGATACCCTTTTCCTCCTTTTCCAAGAAATCCATAGTCTTTATCCTCTCACCAACCAGATGTCTGATTATCCCACGGAACTTGTCACTACCCTCCACGAAACCCACACGGAACTCACCAACCTTGTCCTCTCTGTCATGCACCAACTGGAAATGGACAAACTAGCTAAGGATGTTCTATGCTATACCTGAGAACTTGACGAATGCCACTGCCTTCACCAGAACCCATCCCCTGAAGCCTCTGAGGAACCCCTCACTCTCGAGGAACTTGCTGTCATGAAATGAGCAGAAGTCAGCTGGGACGGACAACATAATGTACCTCTCTCCCCCAATCATTACCTCTATAGCCAGGCATGCTTCCACTGCCACTGACTCTCTCATATCTGCATCAACTGCCTGTATTACATCTGTCCCCATTGTGCTCACCATCATCCTGGCCATCCCCAACACTGCTGCCCTCGACGTCCTCATTCCCATGTCCTTAACCCTGTCACCTCTTCCTCCTCATCCTCAGCTTCCTCCACTCACTCTTGGTGTTCTAACATCACATCCTCCTCTCAACCCCTCGTTGAACAACTCTCCAATTCCCCATCCTCTAGCTCTAGTTCTGTTCCTAGACAAGTTCCCCCTCTGTCTTATTGTCATTGTCGAACCCCTCACCCTCGCCAACGTCATTGTCACCCTTCCCCAGACTTAGATCTTGCTGACCTAGACCTAAATGATAATGACCCAGGGTACGACGACTCCGCTTATGCCAACATGACTGGTTCCCCCGGTGGAGACAGATGTATGGACTTCTGATTTTTCTTTTGATTTTATTCTTCATCATAGCTTTGAATGTACTCCAGAGGTAATGCTACGATTCGTTCTTTACGATTCAGTTCTTTTCTCATTGATGCAATAGACCGGCCCAACCCAGTACCTTTTCCTTTCCTTAGAGTGCTCTAGAACATGCAACATGTTCGTCGCATGCCTTTCATTTCCATTTTTCTATTGTTGTTATCTATGCTTCTGCTTCTCATGGAAGGTTCTATCTTCCTTCACTTAGTCACAGACCTTCCATGACCTTCCATAGGTTTCTATTCTTTGCAGTACTTAAACCATCACGATACTCAATGTATCCTTAGCTTAGTCCTGCTCAATCTTACCTTGAATTCCTTCAAACCTTTTCGTTGACTCTATCATTGGACAACCTCTTTGAACCTCCTTCGTTGACTCTATTGTCGGACGACCCCCTTTGAACCTCTTTTGTTGACTCTATCGTCGGACAACTCTTTTGTTCTCCTTCGTCGACCTCATCATTGGATGACTCCTTGACTTTTTGGCAAGCATCCCTTGTCCAAATACCTTGAACCTTTGACCCACTGTTAGTTCTTTGAGCCTATGCTCGTTCCTACCTGGACCAAGCATAACAGGTGCCAATCATAAGATACAGCAATGAGCTGATCATGGTCTGAAAATGCATCCATAATTCATGTTGGACTGGTGCATTGTTCTTCACTGGGTAATAACCCTGTGGGAAAGGGGTAGGCATGGATTTGGCATTGGTCATGCCACATTGCTTGAGCACCTTGTTGAGGTAATCCTTTTGGTTGATTTGGATGTTACAACCTTCTTGACAAATATTCATTTGGAGGAATTCAGATGGCTCTCTGAGATCACGACATTCCCACTTCTTCATGAATGCAGCCTTGATCTTGTCTACAAAGATCTTGTTGGGGCCACAGAAGAGGGCATCATCTACATAGACTATCACTAGACAGATGTCTTTGCCTTTGCAATAAATAAAAAGTCTGGCATTGGTTTTTAACCATTTAAAGCCAAGTTCTGCCATGAATGCATCAAGCACTTTCCACCAGGCTAAGCCGGCTTGCTTGAGTCCATAAAGTGCGCACAATAGGTGGAGGACTTTGCCTTTTGAGTCAGAAGGCATAAACCCCTCAGGAAATTCCATGTAGATCTCCTCTTCCAGTTTACCATATAGGCATGCAGAGCATACATCGAGCCCAGAAATGTGCCATCCTTCCAGGGCCAAGAGGGCGAACATACATTGCACAGTCTTGAAACGTACAACTGGGGAAAAGACTTGGTCAAAGTCTAACCCTTCAACCTGGCTAAAGCCTTTGGCTACCAGGCAGGCTCTTTTACAACTGTCCAACTTTTGATTGAAGACCCAATGGTTTTTAATCACCTTTTGGTGTTGTGGGCGTGGAATGACTTCATAGACCTTGCAGTCTTTCAGCATTTGTAGCTGTTCCTCACAGGCTTTAGGCCAATCCTTCTGCTCCAATTTAGGAAGCTTCTGGATGTCACAGAGTATCCACTCATGTAGGTTAGGGGATGCCCCAAAAGTGGAATCATGCAGGATAGCATGATCACAAAGGTATGAAACCAAAGCATCTCCCCCTTCCTGTGTGAGATGGTCAACATTATCCTCAAAAGTAGGAGATGGGGGGAGTCCACCAGGGACTGCAGGTGAATCCAGAATGGAGTCCGGAACACAGGATGGGCTAGCTTCACTGGTCAAATCCTTCCAGCATGACTCACTCTTGAGGTCCCAGAGCTGTCGCAAAGGGTGATGGTGCTCACAGAAAATATTTCTGGGGCATGTCAGGGGGTTGTGGAGATGCTCACTATGCCTTGGGATAGGTGGGGGACCAGCTGGAGGTGGTTTGTGTGATGGAGGGGTCACAGGAGGTGGGGCTGGACTGGGTGTCCATGTGCAAGGAGTGAGAGATGGAGAAAAGGATCTCAATGTGCTCAGGCTCAGTGACGGTGTGGAAGAGGGCGAATTCCTAGAGGCTTCACTAGACTTTTCACCAGAACTAGATTCCAACTTGGAACTCTCATTGGAACCAGCAGAAGCCAGAACCAGAATTTCCAGAACCTCATCATGGGTATGAGTTGGTTCAGGGGGACCTGAATGGGGATGGTGTGGGGCAGAGTGAGAGCATCTCAGGAAGAGAGTCTCGTTGAAGATCACATGTGCCGATATAACAATGGCATTTGTGGGTGATATAAAAATGCAATTTGAGTCACTACCAGGGGCAACACCCAAGTAGATCATCAACTGCAATCTCAGCTGTAGCTTTCCACCATGGTGTTCTGCCAGAATGTGCACATAGGCACCACAACCAAATACCTGTAAGTGGTCAATGGAGGGTTTCTCCCTCTTAAGCAATGTCAGGGGGGTATCCCAATGAAGGTGGGACTGTGGGGTTTAATTATAAACATGGGTTGCATGGAGCAGAGCCCATTCCCAATAGGAGGGAGGTAGGCAAGCATGTAAACACATCGCCTGTGCCTTGTCCATTAAGGTGTGGATAAGGTGTTCCGCATGCCCATTCTGCTGATGTGCATATGGGGTGGACTGTTGGATATTCACTCCATTGTCCTTCAAGAAGTCCCAGAATGCTCCAGAAGTGTATTCACCTCCGGCATTGGAATGCCAGTGTTTTACAGTGACTCCCAAAACCATTACAATGTGCTAACCCTAACACAGTACACAAAGTGCACCGCAAACACCCATTGGAATTATGCTTAGCATTGGTGGGACAAATAGTAGTACACACTCCTGGCTACCTATTGGACCCTGTGTCATGTGATTCCATCCAGGAATGGCAGAGATATGGCCATTTAAAAACAAGAACTCCATTGTAACAGTTTTGGGACTTTTGTTATAAACCATAGGATCTCTATGAAATGAACTGATAGTTGATGTTGTTTGATGCTACAAACAAAGATACACATATGTGCATGATGTCTGAGCTTGAAAATGTTCCCATGCTTCTTGACTTCCAACCACTATCATCATGCGACCTCTCTCTGATACCCAAAAACATACTATTCTCTCTCAGCTGGATTCTGGTCTCTCTGGCTGCTCTATTGCATCCAGTACTGGTCTGAGTACTGCTACCATCTCCAGACTTTGTTCCAAGGAGCATTCTACCCTTCAGAAGTCACTTGGAGGCCATCCATCCAAGCTTTCCTCTACTGATATCTGGCATGCTGTGCATCTAATCACTAGTAGCAAGGCAGAGAATGCTGTTCAGGTCACCAAAACCCTCTCCACCATCACCAACCAATCCCTCCATCCTAATACAGTCTGTCATCACTTGAAAAATGTTGGTATGAAGGCTGTAGTCAAGTCTAAATGACCTCTACTCTCAGCAAAGCATTGCAAAGCACAGTTGGACTTTGCCTATGCACACAAAGACTGGAAGCAGGTAATATGGTCAGATGAGACCAAAATCAAACGCCTAGGGTCAGATGGGCACAAATGGGCATGGAAAAAGGCAGGAGAGGGACTTAGTGACAGGTTGGTGGAGGGGACAGTGAAGTTTGGTGGCAGTTCCTTGATGTGGGGCTGTATGACCTGGAATGGGGTTGGATATGCTGCCAAGATTGATGGTAGGATGGATGGTGACCTTTACCTTCAAATTTTGAAGGATGAACTCCAGAATACCCTAAAGTTTTATGGGTTTAATCCTCCTGATACCATCTTTCAGCAGGATAATGACCCCAAGCACACCTGCAAGAAGGTCAAGGAGTGGCTAGAAGAGCAGGAATTTAAGACTATAGTATGGCTTGCACAGTCTCCAGACCTTAGCCCCATAGAACATGTCTGGCTTTACCTCAAAAGGAAGCTTGCAGACTATAAGGAGCCTCCTAAGGGGATGGAAGAGTTTTGGAGAAGAACTCAAAAGGAATGGGAGAAGATACCAGCTGAGGTGTGTCAGGAATTGATTGAAAGCATGCATAGGAGGATTCAGGCAGCCATTAAAGCCAAAAGAGGATATACCAAGTACTGATAAATACTAAATACCATATTCATTACTAAAAGTCCCAAAACTGTTACAATGGAGTTCTTGTTTTAAAATGGCCATATCTCTGCCATTCCTGGATGGAATCACATGACCCAGGGTTTGATAGGTAGCCAGGGGTGTGTACCACCATTTGTCCCACCAATACTAAGCATAATTCCCATGAGTGGTTGTGGTGCACTTTGTGCACTGTGTTAGGGTTAGCATATTGTAACAGTTTTGAGAGTCACTGTAGGTCTATGCTTGTCTCTACCCAGGGCAAGTGTAACAGTTGCTGTTTTAAAATATTCATATCTTCATGGTGTGTGAACCAAATCACATGGCCCAGGGGGCAATTCTATAGCTGAAGGTATGTACTACCTACACTGAGCAACAAAACTGTTGCAATGTTTGCTAGTTTTGTAGTGCATGCAATTTAACAAGTTGAGACATGGGAATCTCACTTAGCACTAGTAGAGCGAAGTATGGGGGTCACCCCTACCTATCTATTGGACCCTGGGTCATGTGATTTGGCTCAGTGGCAGTGAATATATGGCCATTTTTAATACACTATGTCATTGCAACAGTTTTGTTGCTGAGATGGTGAAGAGTGAGTTTAACATGTTCTGATTGGTGCTGACATAATAAATGAGTCATGTAACCTACAATAAGTTTAATACAATGTAAATACACCAAAACATCACTCTGGATTCACTTTCATCATCATAAAATTCCTAACCCCTATTCAAATCAGTCAACTCATCCTTTTCTTGGATTTGAATCAATCTACTAACCAAATATCTGATTCTTCTGGTGTCCACCATGTTACTATCAGCAGAAATCACTCTAGAATTCTTCCTGACATGACTACATCCTCTGGTGATTGTTCTTCCCTCATAAATCTTCTGATATGTATTATGCCATTTGTCTTATTGGAACTGGAAAAGTTGAAAATGCTGTCCAGATCACCAAGGCTCTTTGGGATGTCAAAGACCATGTCATTTCTCCTCAGACTGGTTGTTGTCATTTGAAGAAATCAGGCATGAAGGCTGTGGTGAAGAAGAAATGCTCTTATCTTCTCTCCAGTCATAAGGATTCCAGACTTGATTGTACAAAAAGTCATAAATTTTGGACTGTGAAGGATTGGAAGTATGTTGTACAGTCAGATGAGACCAAAATCAATCATATTTGGTCAGATGGCAAGAGATGGGCAGAGAAAAAGACAAGAGAAAGCTTAAATATTTGGTTGGTATAGAAAACAGTCAAGTTTGGAGGAGGATCTCTGATGATATAGGGTTGTATGATGTGAGAAGGGGTTGGAATAGCATGCAGGATTGATGATAGGATGGATACTACCATTTATATATAAATCTTAAAAGTGAACTCTAGCAAACCTTGAAAATTTATATCAAAAGTTCAGAAAATATCATTTTTCAACAAAACAATAACCTCAAGCACACTAGCAAAGGGCCAAGGAATGGTTTACTGAGCATTGGTTTCAGATCATGATGTGGCCAGCTCAATCTCAAGACCTCAATCCCATAGAACATCTATGGTTTCTGCTTGAAAGAAGGCTAGCAGATCATTTAGAGCCACCAAAGGGAATAATTAATCTTTGAAACAGATGTAAGTGGATTGGGAGAAGATAGAGGTGGCAGAGTGTCAAAGGTTGATTTAAAGCATGCCTAGGAGGGTAGTAGAGGTC
>JBBPLE010000815.1:0-12890 GCA_038089675.1 Boletales sp. KT-2023b
TCTGAGGCAGAGGAGGCAGCCAATTTGGTTTGGAGGGAGATGTCAATGAGGTTGACAAAAAGAGTGTCAGGAAGGAGGGTGACATTGTTGTTATCCTTGTCAGTAGGTAGGAGAAGATCTGGTCAGTGAGAGAGGGTGTCTGGTGTTGCAAGGGAGGTACCTGGAACATGGGTTAGGTGGAGGTCAAAGTCCAAGATGTCAAGTAACCAACGAGCCTGTTGTCAGTTGAGTTTCTGAGGTTGGTGGAAGTATGTAAGGTTTTTGTGATCAGTGAAGACTTTGACAGGGAAGGGGGATCCTTGGAGGTAGTGGTGCCAGGCTTTGAGACCATGAATGATGGTGAGGAGTTCTCTATCATAGATGTCATAATTGCATTCAGTGGAGGAGAAGGACTGTGAGAGGTAAGAACATGGATGCCAATCACTGTTAGTGTCAGTTTGGAGAAGGACTCCACCAGAGGCATATTTGGAGGTGTCAGTGGTGATGGCAAAGGGGCAGGCAGGATCTGGGAGGTGGAGGATTGAGCGACTGAGGAACAGTTGTTTGAGTTCATCGAAGGATTGTTGGCAACTGGGAGACCAGTCCTAGGGTTGGTTCTTCTTTGTGAGATCAAGGAGGGGGCATGTGATGTTGGAGTAATTGGGGATGAATCATCAGTAGAAGTTGGCAAATCCTAAGAAGGAGTGGACATCTTTGACTTTGGCAGGGGTCAGCCATTCATGTATGCCATCTAGTTTTACTGGGTCCATGGCAAGCTCATCAGGGTGAACAATCATGCCAAGGTATTCAACCTTGTTGGTAGCAAACTTGCATTTGTCAAGTTTGAGGTGAAGATCTAACTTGGTCATGTGTTGGAGTACTCATTTAGTTCATTCTTCATGGGTTTTGGCATCAGGGGAGAAGATGAGGAGATCGTCCATGTAGATGACCAACCATCCCTCTGCAATCACATCACAGAAGGAATCATTCATGAAGCGTTGGAAGGTGGCAGGGGAGTTGCAAAGACCAAAGAACATGACCATTGGTTTGAATAGTCCTTTGTGGGTGATGAATGCTGCTTTCCATTGATGACCATCCTTGATATGGATGTTGTTGTATCCCCAACAGACATTGAATTTAGTAAAGGTTTTGGCACCTTTGAGTTTATCAATGAGGTCGGATATGAGGGGAAGAAGGTAGGCATCACAGATGGTATGTTCATTGACATAGTGGTAGTCTTGGCAGGGTTGAAGGCCACCATCTTTTTTTTAATGAAGAAAAAGGGGGTGGCTTGAGGGGAGTTGGATGGACAAATCTTTCCTGCCTTGAGGTTCTCATTGAGGAAGGCTTCAGTGGCAGCCTTTTCATCAAGGGAGAGTGGGTAGAGTTTGCCAACTTTTGGGGTGAAGGAGTTGTCAAAGTTGATTTCATGGTTGTAGGGTTGGCTAGGGGGGACATGGTTGGTTGCTTCTTTTGAGAAGACAGAAGAGAAGGCAGAATATTTAGGTGGGAGAGTTGCCTTCAGTTTGGCTTTTTTAGCAGCCATAGCTATCTCCATAGATGTCATGAGTTTGGCAATGGTGGTTGAGGGAATGAAGCAGGATCTGCAACACATGATTCAATTGATGATTTGGTTGTCATTGGCTTGTAGGAGGTATTGGGCTTCAGTTTTCTTCTTCATATAGTTGTAAAGGTGCCCATCCCAGATGGAGTTGACTTGTACATGTCGAGGTGGGCAAGCAGTTGGTGTCTGGGGGGTGGGGGTTGGTTTGGTGTGGTTGTAGTATAGCTCCTTGGATTGGTTGGAGTCAAGGGAAATGGACAGTTCTCGCTTGATCCAGTCAATAGTGAGGTTAGCTTGTTTAAGCCAGGGGAGTCCAAGGATTACGTTTTCTTTTCCACAGTTGAGGATGTAGAATGCGACACAGTGTATGAGTTGTCCAATGTGGACATAGAGTGTGGTGGAGAAACAGATAAGACCGTTTTTGTTTGAGGATTGGTCGATGTTCTTGACGGCAATGGGAGAGGGGAGTCATTCTTTTGGGAGACAATGTTTTTGAACAAAGTCCCAGTTGATGCAAGAGATTTGTGCTCCAGAGTCAATGAGAGCACAAGTTCCAACGGCTTTTAGATGTGATGGTTTGACAATTTCAATGGGGATTTGCATGGATTGTTTGGTAATCGATGATACAAGTACAGGGGCGCACATAAAAGAGGGAGAGCCTTGTGTTGGGGAAGGTCTCCATTTTAAAAATCCTCATTGGGTGAAATGAAGGAGATCCTTGCCACAGTTTCTTCTTTGTCATCATCCTCGACTTCTACTAGTCTTGGGACTTCTTTGACTTTTCTAACCTTCCTTTCTCTGGTTTTCTTTGGCTGGGAAGGGAAGTGGGGGCAGTCGCCTGAGAGATGTCCAGGTTTTCAGCAACAGAAACAGAGTCCTTTGGCAATACAGCATTTTCACTCTTCTGGGGTCATCTTAGATACTTTGATAGCATCAATATCCATGGTGTCAGGGTTTTTCTGGGGGTGGGAGGAGGAGGAGGAGAATGAGTGGTAGGGGAGGTTGGTCTTGCCTTGTTTTGCCATGTCATCAGCTCTTCCCCATTGGGTGAGGAATTAGGTGGCTTTGGCATACCATTCATCAATTTTGGTGGGGATGGTGTCCATAGACATGATGCAGTGCATGAGTTTGACATAGATGCTGGTGGAGAAGTATCCGATGAGGACATTTTGGTCAGTGATTCTGCTGATCTGAATGTGGTTTCAGAATTTGGAGATGTATTTGGTGAGGTTGGAGAGAGAGGGTTTTCCTTCCATCTTGGTGGAGGAGAGCCAGGTGATGGAGAGGGCAATGGTGTCTTTGTGTTTGAAGGTGGTGTTGAATTCTGTTATGAAGTCTGCATAGGTCCCAAAACCTTTGTTGTCATTAAGAGCAGCTTTTCAGAAAGAGGAGGCCCAAGTAAGGGCAGCTCCTTTGGTTATATACAAGAGGGCAAAGGCAATTTTCTTGGCATTGGTGGTATAGACTTCTTCATTGACAAGGAGGTAGGTTCGGACAGAGTCCAACCAGGTCGTAGCTTTGGCATAGTCACCATCGAAGTATTTGGGGGCACCAATGTGAAGTTCTACTGGTTTCAACATCATGGTGGGATGAGGTGGTTGTGGGGGAAGAAAGGGGGGAAGTGGGTGTGAAGGGACAAACTGTTGAGGGGGAATGGGGGTAGAGGATTGGGGGGGGAGGAGGAGAGGTCTGGTTATGGTGGGGATGGAGAGAGGTGGCATTGGTTCCCTGAGAGAGACGTCTGGGGCAGGGACAAAGGTTTCTTCGAGAGACTCAAGGGGAACATTGAAGTCCTCGTTAGAGTGTTCAGTGGAGAGGGGAGATTCTGAGGGAACTCGGTAAGAGTGTCATAGTGCCCTTTCAAGGGCTCCAGGTGTTCGAGGGGAGGAAATGGTGGGAAACTACAGTGATGGTAGCCCAAAAGAGGAGCTTAGTCCTTTTGTTACACTTGGTCCAGGTAGGAACAAGCGTAGGCTCAAAGAACTAACTGTGGAGTCAAGGGTTCAAGGTATTCAGACAAGAGGGCTTGCCAGAAGGTCAAAGGTTTGGTCAATGATCATTGATGAGTTTCAAGGGAGTTGTCTGATGATGAGGTCAACAAAGGAGTTCAGAGATTTGAGGAGATCAAGGTAAGATTGAGCAGGACTAAGCTGAAGATACATTGAGTAGACCAACGGCTTAAGTACTGTGAATAATGGAAACTAATGGAAGGTCATGAAAGGTTTGTTACTAAGCAATCAAAGATAGAACCTTCCATAAGAAATAGAAGCACAGATAACAAGAATAGAAAACAGAAATGAAAGGTGTGCAATGAACACATTGTATGTTCTAGAGCACTCTAAAGAAAGTAAATGGCACTGGGTCAGGCTGGTCTATTGTATCAATGAAAAAGAAGTGAATCATAACAGCTCCTCATAGTCTGCAAGCTTCTTTTTGAGGTAAAGCTAGACATGTTCTATGGGGCTAAGGTCTGGAGACTGTGCAGGCCATACCATAGTCTCAAATTCCTGCTCTTCTAGCCACTCCTTGACCTTCTTGCAAGTGTGCTTGGGGTCATTATCCTGCTGAAAGATGGTATCAGGAGGATTAAACCCATAAAACTCCAGGGTATTCTGGAGTTCATCCTTCAAAATTTGAAGGCAAAGGTCACCATCCATCCTACCATCAATCTTGGCAGCATATCCAACCCCATTCCAGGTCATACAGCCCCACATCATCAAGGAACCACCACCAAACTTCACTATCCCCTCCACCAACCTGTCACTAACTCCCTCTCCTGCCTTTTTCCATGCCCATTTATGCCCATCTGACCCTAGGTGATTGATTTTGGTCTCATCTGACCATATTACCTGCTTCCAGTCCTCCAGAGTCCAGTCTTTGTGATGCTTTGCTAAGAGTAGAGGTCATTTAGACTTGACTACAGCCTTCATACCAACATTTTTCAAGTGACAACAGACTATATTAGAATGGAGGGATTGGTTGGTGATGATGGAGAGGGTTTTGGTGACCTGAACAGCATTCTCTGCCTTGTTACTAGTGATTAGACACATAGCATGCTGGATATCAGTAGAGGAAAGCTTGGATGGATGGCCTTCAAGTGACTTCTGAAGGGTAGAATGCTCCTTGGAACAAAGTCTGGAGATGGTAGCAGTACTCAGACCAGTACTGGATGCAATAGAGTGGACAGAGAGACCAGAATCCAGCTGAGAGAGAATAGTATGTTTTTGGGTATTAGAGAGAGGTTGCATGATGATAGTGGTTGGAAGTCAAGAAGCATGGGAACATTTTCAAGCTCAGACATCATGCACATATGTGTATCTTTGTTTGTAGCATCAAACAACATCAACTACCAGTTCATTTCATAGAGATCCTATGGTTCATAACAAAAGTCCCAAAACTGTTACAATGGAGTTCTTGTTTTAAAATGGCCATATCTCTGCCATTCCTGAATGGAATCACATGACCCAGGGTCCGATAGGTAGCCAGGGGTGTGTACTACTATTTGTCCCACCAACGCTAAGCGTAATTCCCACGGGTGTTTGCGGTGTGCTTCACACACTGTGTTAGGGTTAGCACATTGCAATGGTTTTGGGAGTCACTGTATATTCTGCTTCGGTGGAAGAGATGGAAGTGGTTTTTTGTAAGTGTGAATTCCACAAAAACACACCATTGGCCATCTTGAGATAGAAGCCAGTTTGAGAGCCTTGTGCTGTCCTGTCTGTGGAAGTCTGGATAGAGCTGTCCAATCTTGTCCAGTTTGTCCAGACTTTCACAGACCAGACAGCACAAGGTTGGTTGGCTGATGCTCACCACATGGGTGAACCTCTGGGGTGTGGATTAAGTTCCACCCCCAGATGGTGAACATTTGAGGTGTCCTGTGTGGATTCAGTTCCACTGAATGCTCTGTAAACTGAAAGCTAACCAGAGCAGCCACTCTTCATCTCAAAGACAAGGGGAGACTATGTCCCCCAGGTCCAAGAGCTCTGGATATTCAGTGATGTGGTTCATTCCACTCCCTTTCACATTTTGTTTAAGGTCCTATGCTAATGTCTATCCTCACTAGACCTCAAAATGTCTTCTTTCCTCAAGGACATGCCTAAGCTCAATGGCTCCAACTACAAGCTCTGGGAGTCAAACATGATTGTGTACCTGCATTCTGCAGGTATCTACTCCAAGATCTACTGCTCTGAGCCCGAGCTTCCAGAGGCCACTTTGGCCATCATTGACAGCCAGACATAAGCCATCCTCACCCCCATGTAGCAAATTATGTACATCTTACAAACAGTTCAGTGACTACATCATCTGATGTAGCCCATTGTATAGCAGTTCAACTCACATATCTCACTGTAGAAGAACTATCAAACCAACAAAGACTATATTGAACAATATATATTTCACAATCCATACAAATTACCATATTGCAGCGCCCCTGCTCTCTTCATCATCATTGTGGTGGTAATTGGCATGCTCTCACCCCCATCATGGTGGTGGTTTTCAGGCTCCAAGATCTTGTAGGTGCTAGGGTTGTGGAGGATTGTCTTAGGGTGGATGCTGGCCTTGTATGTAAAGGAGCAATAACTGCTAAGAGTCATATGTAGGTAAGGAAATGTGAAAGGAATGGAAGGGAGATGGATGTGGTGGGGTTCATAAAAGGAATGTTGACCCCTATAGCTTTGTCCACAAGGTTTTTGATCTCATGAAGCATGGAGAGTTGTACTTGTACTTGATATGCTTAGGGTTGGTGGTGTTACACTTGGTCCAGGTAGGAACGAGCATAGGCTCAAAGAATTAACTGTGGGGTCAAGGCTTCAAGGTATTCAGACAAGAAGGCTTGCCAGAAGGTCAAAAGTTCGGTCAACAATCATTGATGAATTTCAAAGGAGTCATCCAACAATGAAGTTGATGAAGGAGTTCAAAGGGGGTTTGAGGGTAAGTCATCCAATGATGGAGTCGATGCAGGAGTTTGAGAGAGTCATCCAATGATGGAGTCAATGAAGGAGTTCAAAGGAGTTTCAAGGAGATCAAGGTAAGATTGAGCAGGACTAAGCTGAAGATACATCAAGTAGAACAACAGCTTAAGTACTGTGAAGAATGGAAACTAATAGAAGGTCATGGAAGGTTTGGTACTAAGCAAACAAAGATAGAACCTTCCATGAGAAATAGAAGCATAGATAACAAGAATAGAAAGCAGAGATGAAAGGTGTGCGACAAACATGTTGTATGTTCTAGAGCACTCTAAAGAAGGTAAAAAGGTACCGGGTCAGGCCAGTCTATCATAGTACACAAAGAAAAAGTGAATTGTAACATTACCCCCAGAGTACATTTGAAGTTATGACAAAGAATAAATCATAAGAAAAGGTCAGAAATCCATGCACCTGTCTCTGCCAGGGGAACCAGTCATGTTGGCATATGCTGAGTTGTTGTATCCCGGGTCATTGTTGTTCAGGTCTAAGTTGGCAAGTTTGGGATTGGGAGAGGGGCAATGATGACAGTGACAAGGATGGAGGGGTTGACAACAACGATAGGATGGAGGGGGAACCTGTCTGGGAGCTGAACTAGAACCAGAGGACAGGGGATTGGAGAGTCATTTGATGAGAGGTTGGGGTGGGGGTGGGGGAGTGATGCCAGAATGCTTAGAGTGTGTTGAGGAAGCTGAAGAGGAGGAAGAGGAATTTATGGGGTTTAGGGTATGTGGACAAGGACAATGAGGACAGCAATGTTGGGTATGGCCAGGGTGGTGACATGCACAGTGTGGGCAGACATAGTAGGGGCAGTTGATGCAGATGTGAGAGAGTTGGTGACAATGGAAACACACCTGGCTGTAGAGGTAATGGTTGGAGGAAAGAGGTATGTTACATTGTCCTTCCCAACTAACTTCTGCTCATTCCATCATGGCTAGTTCCTCAAGGGTAAGGGATTCCTCGGAGGCTTCTGGAGACAGATTTTGGTGGAGGTGCCAGCATTTGTCAAGCTCTCGAGTATAATGTAGGATGTCTTTGGCTAGCTTGTCCATTTCCAATTGGTGCATGACAGAGAGGATGAGGTTGGTCAGCTCAGTGTGGGTTTCATGGAGGGCAGCGATGTGTTCTGTGGGATAGTCAGACATCTGGTTGGCAAGGGGGTAGAGGCTATGGATTTCTTGAAAGAGAAGGAGTAGGGTGTCAAGAGGGGAGAAAGGTTCTAAATGAGCATGAAGGGGGGTAATGAGATGGGGGGTTTCAAGAAGGAGCATGAGGGAGGATTGTTTGGTGATGGGGAAAGGATCAGGGCAGATGCATTGGGCATAGAGTGGTAGTTCAATGGAGATTACTGGGTTTGGGTTGAGAGTGAGGAGATGCAGAGGGGGAGATGCTGATTGAAGGATGCCTGGGTTGTAATTAGTGGAGTCAAGGCCTTGGATACGATAGAGCAGGGGGGTGGTCCAGCCAGTGGTAGCTGTTGTGGGGGAGGGAGATCTAGCAGGAGTGGACATGTTTGGATTTTGTGGATGATGTGGGGGATGAGGGGGAAAAGACATGAGGGTGAAGAATTTTATAATCAGATAGGATTTCCTTGGCATGGTTGAACTCCAATTCAGGTAGCCAGGAGTCTTCTTTGGCTGAGTATCCTTTCCATCAGACTAGGAATTTTTGGTTATTTGGGGTTCCACAGTGTCGGATGATCTTTTCCATTTCATACTCCTCTTCTCTGTTGATAAGGTCAGGTGGAGGAGAAGGGAAGTTTGGCCCATGTACATCGTTTTCATGATAGGGCAATAACAGGGAGGCATGGAAGACCAGGTGTATTTTCCATGTGTATGGGAGATGGAGTTTATAGGTAAGGGGGGAAAGGACCTGGGTAATGGTAAATGGGCCTTCTCGCTTGGGAGCGAACTTCAGATGGGAGATAAGGCATTTCAGATGGGAGATAAGGCATTTCAGATTTTGGGCTTCTAGCCAAACCTTGTTGCCTTTACAGAAGGGAGTGAATTTTCCATGGAAATGGAATTTCATAACTTGTCTGGCAAGTTTGTGGGCTGCCAGGGCTTCATCTCTAGCTGTGGAGAGGAGTTTGAGTTGTTTTTCAACTGTAGGGAGGTTGGTTTCAGCAATGATGGTGGGGAGGGGGCAAGGTTCAAATCCCATCATAAGGAAGAATGGGGATTTGTTGGTGACAGAGTGGGGGTGGTGATTGTGTGTGAACTCAGCATGGGAGATGAGGTCAGACCATGTAGAAGGGGAATTGCCACAGAAGATCCAAAGATAAGTTTCTATTTCTTGGTTTACCTGTTCAGTTTCTCCATCAGATTGAGGGTGGTATGCAGTGGAGAGGGAGAGGTTGTACCCAAGGAGTCATCCAAGTTCTTTCACAAAAGAGGAGGCGAACTAGGGTCCACAATCTGAGATGATCTTGTCATAGAGGCTGTTACACTTGGTCCAGGTAGGAACAAGCATAGACCTAGCAGTAATCGCCTAGGTCAAGGATAGGGGTCAAGGGTAACATACTGACATAAGTCAGGGACTCTGGAAATTTGGTAGGGCAGAGAATCACCCCCTTAGTAAGCCCATGGTCAACCATGACCAAAAGACTGTCAAAGCTCAAGGAGACAGGGAGGTCCATAATAAGGTCATAGGAGATCTGTCAGAAAGGAACAGGAGAGGAAGAGATGATGGGGGAGAGGGGGGGGTAGTGGGATGGGTGTTTGCTTTTGAAGATTGACAGGGGGCACATCCTTCAACATATTTGCGAACAAATTGAGCAAGGCCTGGCCACCAAAATTCAGCAGCAACGAGTTGGCAAGTTTTGAGATATCCGGGATGTCTGGCAGAGGTGTGATCGTGGTGTTGTTCAACAATGGAGCAACAAAGGTTGGGGGGAACATATATGCATCCTTGGAAGGTGAGGACACCCACGTCATATTGCCAGTTGGAGAGATGAGAGCAGAACTGAGTGGGGACATCGCTGGTGGTAGTGCGTAGGGCATCTAGGACAAGGGGATCTGAGGCAGAGGAGGCAGCCAGTTTGGTTTGGAGGGAGGTGTTGATGAGGTTGATGAAAAGGGTGTCAGGAAGGAGGGTGACATTGTCATTATCTTTGTCAGTCGATGGGAGAAGATCTGGTCGGCAAGAGAGGGCATCTGGTGCTGCAAAAGAAGTACCAGGAATGTGGGTCAGGTGGAGGTCGAAGTCTGAGATGTCAAGTAACCAATGAGCTTGTCATTGGTTGAGTTTCTGAGGTTGGCAGAAGTATGTAAGGTTTTTGTGGTCAGTGAAGACTTCAACAGGGAAGGGGGATCCTTGGAGGTAGTGGCACCAGGCTTTAAGGCCATGAATGATGGCGAGGAGTTCTCTATCATAGATATCATAGTTGCATTTGGTGGAGGAGAAGGATTGTGAGATGTAGGAGCATGGATGCCAATCACCATTAGCATCGGTTTGGAGAAGGACTCCACCAGAGGCATATTTGGAGGCATCAGTGGCAATGGCAAAGGGGTGAGCAGGGTCTGGGAGGTGGAGGATTGGACAACTGAGGAATAATTGTTTGAGTTCATTGAAGGACTATTGATGACTGGGAGACCAGTCCCAGGGTTGATTCTTCTTTGTGAGGTCAAGGAGGGGGTGTGCGATGTTGGAGTAATTGGGGATGAACCATCAGTAGAAATTGGCAAATCCTAAGAAGGAGTGGATGTCTTTGACTTTGGTAGGGGTCAGCCATTCGCAAATGCCATCTAGTTTTACTGGGTCCATGGTGAGTTCATTGGGGTGAATGATCATGCCAAGGTATTCAACCTCATCAGTAGCAAACTTGCATTTGTTGAGTTTGAGGTGAAGATCTAACTTGGTCATGCATTGGAGTACTCGTTTAGTTTGTTCTTCATGGGTTTTGGCATCAGGGGAGAAGATGAGGAGGTCGTCCATGTAAATGACTAGCCATCCCTCTGTGATCATATCACAGAAGGAATCATTCATAAAGCATTGGAAGGTGGCAGGGGAGTTGCAAAGACCAAAGAACATGACCATTGGTTTGAATAGTCCTTTGTGGGTGATGAATGCTGCTTTCCACTGGTGACCATCTTTGATACGGACATTGTTGTACCCCCAACAGACGTCGAATTTGGTAAAGGTTTTGGCACCTTTGAGTTTATCGACAAGATTGGATATGAGGGGAAGAGGGTAGGCATCACGGATGGTATGTTTGTTGACATAGCGGTAGTCTTGGCAGGGTTGAAGGCCACCATCTTTCTTTTTAACGAAGAAGAAGGGGGCAGCTTGAGGGGAGTTGGATGGACAAATCTTTCCTGCCTTGAGGTTCTCATCAAGGAAGGCTTCAGTAGCAGCTTTTTCATCAGGGGAGAGGGGGTAGAGTTTGCTGATTTTTGGGGTGAAGAAGTCGTCAAGGTTGATTTCATGGTTGTAGGGTTAGCTGGGGGGAACATGGTCAGTTGCTTCTTTTGAGAAGACAGAGGAAAAGGCGGAGTATTCGGGTGGGAGAGTCACCTTTGGTTTGGCTTTTTCAGCAGCCATAGCTAGCTCTGTGGATGTTGTGAGTTTGGCAATGGTGGCAAAAGGAATGAAGTGAGATCCACAACACATGATTTGGTTGATGATTTGGTTGTCATTGGCTCATAGGAGGTATTGGGCTTCAGTTTCCTTCTTCATGTAGTTGTAAAGGTGTCCATCCCAGATGAAGTTGACTTGTACATGTCAAGGTGGGTGAGTGGTTGGTGTCTGGGGGGTGGGGGTTGGTTTGATATGGTTGTCGTATAGCTTCTTGGATTGGTCAGAGTCAAGGGGAATGGATAGCTCTTGCTTGATCCAGTCGATGGTGGGGTTGGCTTGTTTAAGCCAGAGGAGTCCAAGGATTACATTTTCTTTTCCACAGTTGAGGATGTAGAATGTGACATGGTGCATGAGTTGTCCGATGTGGACATAAAGTGTAGTGGAGAAATGGATAAGACCATTTTTGTTTGAGGATTGGTTGACATTTCGGACAGTGATGGGAGAGGGGAGTCATTCTTTTGGGAGACAATGTTTTTGAACAAAGTCCCAGTCGATGCAAGTGATTTGCGCTCCAGAGTCAACAAGGGCACAGGTTCCAATGGCTTTTAGGTGTGATGGTTCGATGATTTCAATGGGGATTTGCATGGATTGTTTGGTAATCAATGATACAAGTACAGGAGTGCACATAAAAGAGGGAGAGCCTTGCATTGGGGAAGGTCTCTGTTCTAAAAATCCTTGTTGGGTGAGACAAAGGAGATCCTTGCTATGGTTTCTTCTTCGTCATCATCCTTGACTTCTACTAGTCTTGGGACTTCTTCAACTTTTCTAACCTTCCTTTCTCTGGTTTTCTTCAGCTGGGAAGGAAAGTGGGGGCAGTCACCTGAGAGATGTCCAGGTTTTTGACAGTGGAAACAGAGTCCTTTGGTGATACAGCATTTTCATTCTTCCAGGGTCATTTTGGATACCTTGATAGCATCAATGTCCATGGCATCAGGGTCTTTCTGGGGACAGGAGGAGGAGGAGGAAAACGTGTGGTAGGGGAGGTTGGTCTTGCCTCATTTTGCCATGTCATCAGCTCTTCCCCATTGGGTGAGGAAATGGGTGGCTTTGGTGTACCATTCATTGATCTTGGTGGGGATGGTGTCCATAGACATGATGTGGCACATGAGCTTGACATAGATGCCAGTGGAGAAGTATCTGATGAGGACATTTTGGTTGGTAATTCTGCTGATTTGGACATGGTTTCGGAATTTGGAGATGTATTTGGTGAGGTCAGAGAGGGAGGGTTTTCCTTCCATCTTGGTGGAGGGGAGCCAGGTGATGGAGAGGACAGTGGTGTCCCTGTGTTTGAAGGTGGTGTTGAACTCTATTATGAAGTTTGCATAGGTTCTGAAGCCTTTGTTTGCATTGAGAGCAGTTTTTCAGAAAGAGGAGGCCCAAGTAAGGGCAGCTCCTTTGGTCATATATGAGAGGGCGAAGGTGATTTTCTTGGTGTCAGTTGTATAGACTTCTTCATTGACAAGGAGGTAGGTTCAGACAGAGTCCAACCAGATTGTAGCTTTGGCATAGTCACCATCAAAGTATTTGGGGGCACCAATGCGAAGTTCGACTGGTTTCGACGTCATGGTGGAATGAGGTGGTTGTGGGTGGAGGAAGGGGGGAAGTGGATGTGAGGGAACAAACTGATGAGGGGGAATGGGGGTAGAGGGTTGGGGGGGGAGGAGGAGAGGTCTGGTTACAGTGGGGGTGGGGAGAGGTGGCATTGGTTCCCTGAGAGAGATGTCTGGGGTAGGGGCAAAGGTTTCTTCAAGAGACTCAAGGGGGATGTTGAAGTCCTCATTAGAGTGTTCAGTGGAGGGGGGGGATTC
>JBBPLE010000817.1:0-12889 GCA_038089675.1 Boletales sp. KT-2023b
TTATACTAAGTAGTGCTAGTCATACTAAGTTACTATGAGTCATTGGATAGCCATAAGGCTGTGGATACTAAGTATAGAGCTATGCTAGTCTGTGCAAAGGAACTGTGATCAGAGGCTATGAATGATGGTGGGAAAATAAGTGAATAAATAGCACAGGCTGTGCGAATGGAAACACATAGGGAATCTAATTGGGATCTTTAAGTAAAAATAGATAGTAAGCATAGATAGACATGGTAAAGTCTAGAACGTGAATGGATATTAATGTTACCATGTTGCATAGCAAAAGAATCAAAAGAAGACTGAGAGAGATTGTTATGTAACAGAGAAAGAAAAGATAGGGGGGTATCACCAATCATAACATTACCCCCTTTGTATGGTAAAGCCACCAGATTTACTTTAATCGAAGGTGGGGTCCTTGTTGGTGATGATATTGTCATGTCCCCAGGTGTCCTGCCATCCATGGTAGTAGTCAGTGCATCCCCAGTTATGCCCATGGAGGGAGCTGCATTTCTCACATCCCTGGTGATTGATAGTAGGGATGTTGTCAGGGTCGGTTCCCCAGTTGTTGGTACACTGAGGACAGGGGTGATTGGGACAGGAATGGTGAGTATGTCCCAGGGCTTATCAGTGACAGTGGTCACAACGGTGCTGTCAGCAGTCAAGAGTGCGATGTCCATGTCGGTGGCATCAGTTGCAGTGGGAGGGATTGGAGTGAGGGGGTGTGGGTATCTCATCCCAATTGGTGGTAGCACCAGTGTCTGAGAGGATGATGCTGGTGTTTGGGTGTGGGGTGGGGTGTCTGGTGGAGGTGTTACGCCTGGATAAGTCCATGAGCACGGCCACAGCTCATAGGCTGGCAGGGGTGTGACAGGGTTGGAAGTCGGTGGCAACAGGGGGTATGTTCTCCTGTTCCTCAGTGGAGTGATTATGAAAAGGGGAAAGGGGAATGATGAAGTCTGCTAGTGACGGGGGAATGTGGGGGGTGAAGGATGGTCTGCTGTATAGGTAGGCTCATTGTTCTTCTGTGATAAGGTTGAGGGTGATGGTAGTGATGACCTCCGCAATAGTGCCATAGGGGAGGATGTGTTTGATGAAGTGGCCAAAGCCTAGGTGGTATAGATTGTCAAGTGCCTTTTCTCTTAATTGTCTGACTATGGTCCAGAGTGGGGTGTCAGACGAATGGTAGGTAATAGCGAGATTTCAGATAAGTGAGGCGGTTTCGTCAAAGGTAGCTACAGCAGCTATGACTTCAGGGGACATTTGGTAGGTGGGGTGTTGTTCTAGAGCAGAGCAAGGGGCTTCCTGGGAAAGGATGTGGGTGAAGAAGATGTGTTGATTGGGGCAACAGAGATGGTGCACATGAACAGGGATGGAGGGGGGAAATGGAGGGACAGCGGGAAGGCCTGGGGGAGATGTGGGAGCCATAGAGGTAGGGGTTGGTTGTTGGACAATGGGGCTGGTGATGAGGTCATCAAGGACTGTGTCAGGGATGTGGAGGGCAATCTGCAGGATTTGTTCTTTGATGGTGGTAGAGGCAAAGGGGGGTAGAACTGGGGATGTGGAGGGGGAGCTAATAGGAGGGGGAGTGGGGGAGCCAGAGGAGACAGAGATGGGAGAGGTGGCAGACATAGTGACTAAGGTTTGGAAGAGGTGGTATGAGTGCATTTGGATGTTTTGAATGATGAGGACGATGTTTTAGAGGTGAGGTTTTTATATTGTAGGAGGAGATCCTGTGCATGTCTTAGTTCCTTTTCTGGAAGCCACAAGTCATCTTCTGGTGGATAGCCTTTCCATTGCACCAGATACTGCCTCTGGGAATGGTTGCCATGATGTTTGATGATTTGTTCAATTTTGTACTCTTCTTCTCCTCTGATCAGATCTGGTGGAGGAGCTGGGAAATTGGGGCCATGTATTTTGTTCTCATGGTATTTTGAGAGCAGTGAGGCATGGAATACATTGTGAATTTTCCAGGTTAGAGGGAGCCATAGTTGGTATGTAACTGGGGAGAGGACTTTGGTGATGGTAAAAGGTCCTTCTTGTTTTACTGAAAACTTAGGGGCAGTGACATTTTGTTTAAGGTTTTTGGCATTTAGCCAAACCTTATCTCCTTTGATGAATGGAGTAAACTTCCCATGGTACCTTGAATTCATAAGCTGGCATGCAAGGTCATGTGCAGCCAGTGCTTTGTCATGGGCAGCCACTAGTTCCTTAAGATGTAATTCCAGTGCTGGTAGTCATGATTTGGAAATGACCATGGGGAGGGGGTGGGATTCATAGCCCATCATGAGGAAGAATGGGGATTTTTGGGTGACAGAATGGGGGCAATGATTGTGTGCGAATTCCACCATGGTGATATGTTCTGCCCAGATTGTTGGGTTGTTACCACAGAAGATCTGTAGGTATGTTTCTACTTCCTGATTGACTTGTTCAGTTTCTCCATCAGTTTGTGGGTGATAGGTGGTGCTGAGGGACAGGTCGTAACCAAGGAGTTTTCCTAGTTCCTTGGTGAAGGTTGATGTGAATTGTGGTCCTCAATCAGAGATGATTTTGTCATAAAGGCCAAATTGTTTCCAAACTTTGTTGAGGAAAAGAGTGGCAATTCCCTTAGCCATGGCAGTTTTCTTGGTTGGGCATAAAATTACCCCCTTTGTAAGCCTGTGGTCGACCACAACCAATAATGAGTTGAAACCATCAGAAAGGGGAAGATCAGTGATGAGATTGCAGGAGATTTGTTGGAAGGGATGAGAGGATTTGGAGGGAATGGGTAGTGGGGGAGGTGCTGAGGGGTGGGTGTTGGTTTTGGCACATTGGCAGTGGATACATCCTTCGATGTATTTCCGAATGAAGGTGGCCATGCCTGGCCACCAAAACTCAGAAGCCACCAGTTGGTGAGTTTTGAGGTAACCTGTTATAATTTGTTTCTTTTCTTAGTACGATAGACTGGCCTGACCCGGTACCTTTTACTTTCTTTAGAGTGCTCTAGAACATACAATGTATTCATTGCACACCTTTCATTTCCACTTTTCTATTCTTGTTATCTACACTTCTACTTCTCATGGAAGGTTCTATCTTCTTTCGCTTAGTAACAAACCTTCCATGACCTTCTATTAGTTTCCATTCTTTGCAGTACTTAAGCCATCGCTCAACTTGATGTATCCTTAGCTTAGTCCTGCTCAATCATACCTTTGATCTCTTTGAATCCTTGAACTCCTTTGTCGACCTCACCATCAGACAATTCCCTTGAACCCCTTCATTGACCTCATCGTCGGATGATTTCCTTGACCTCCTTCATCAACCTCATCATTGGACGACCCCTTTGATTCTCTGCTAAGTTCTCTTAGCTGAATACCTTGAACCCTTGACCCATAACTAGCCCTTTGAGCCTATGCTCGTTCCTACCTGGACCAAGTGTAACAAAAGGACTAAGCTCCTCTTTTCGAGCTACCATCACTGTAGTCTCTCACCATTTCCTCCCCTCAAACACCAGGAGCCCTTGAAAGGGCACTACGATGCTCTTATCAAGTCCCCTCAGAATCTCTCCCCTCCACTGAACACTCTGATGAAGAAACCTTCATCCCTGCCCCAGACATCTTGCTCAGGGAACCAACACCACCTCTCCCCACCCCTACTGTAACCAGACCTCTCCTCCTTCCTCCCCCATCCTCTACCCCCATTCCCCCTTGTCAGTTCATTCCCTCACATCCACTTCCCCCCTTCCTCCCCCCACAACCACCCCGATCCACCA
Source organism: Boletales sp. KT-2023b (assembly GCA_038089675.1). NCBI lineage: Eukaryota > Fungi > Basidiomycota > Agaricomycetes > Boletales > Boletales sp. KT-2023b. The sequence continues at coordinate 3,746 of JBBPLE010000817.1, forward strand.
TGACCTCAAAACCAGTTGAACTTCACATTGGTGCCCCTGAAAACTTTGATGGCAACTATGCCAAAGCCACAATCTGGTTGGACTCTGTCTGAACCTACCTCCTTGTCAATGAAGAAGTCTATACCACCGACACCAAGAAAATCGCCTTCGCCCTCTTGTATATGACCAAAGGAGCTGCCCTTACCTAGGCCTCCTCTTTCCAAAAAGCTGCTCTCAATGCAAACAAAGGCTTCGGGACCTACACAGACTTTATTACTGAGTTCAACACCACCTTTGAACACAAAGACACCGCCATCCTCTCCATCTCCTGGCTCTCTTCTACCAAAATGGAAGGGAAACCCTCTCTCTCCAACCTCACCAAATATATCTCTGAATTCCAAAACCACATCCAGATCAGTGGGATCACCGACCAAAACATCCTCATCGGATATTTCTCCACTGGCATCTATGTCAAACTCATGTGTCACATCATGTCTATGGACACTGTCCCCACCAAAATTGACAAATGGTACACCAAAGCCACCCACTTTCTCACCCAATGGGGAAGAGCTGATGACATGGCAAAACGAGGCAAGACCAACCTCCCCTACCATTCATTCTCCTCCTCCTCCTCCCATCCCCAGAAAGACCCTGACACTATGGATGTTGACGCTATCAAAGTATCTAAGTTGACCCCAGAAGAGCGAAAACACTGTATCGCTAAAGGACTCTATTTCTGCTGCCGAAAACCTGGACACCTCTCAGGCGACTGCCCCAACTTCTCTTCCCAGCCAAAGAAAACTGGAGAAAGGAAGGTTAGGAAAGTCAAAGAAGTCCCAAGGCTAGTAGAAGTCGAGGATGATGATGAAGAAGAAACCATAGCAAAGATTTCCTTTGTCTCACCAAACAAGGATTTTTAGAACAGAGATCTTCCCCAATGCAAGGCTCTCCCTCTTTTATGTGTGCTCCTGTACTTGTATCATCAATTACCAAGCAGTCTATGCAAATCCCCATTGAAATCGTCAAACCATCACACTTAAAAGCTGTTGGAACTTGCACTCTCATTGACTCTGGAGCACAAATCTCTTGCATTGACTGGGACTTTGTTCAAAAACATCGCTTTCCGAAAGAACAACTCCCCTCTCCCATTGCTGTCAAAAATGTTGACCAATCCTCAAACAAAAATGGTCTTATCTGTTTCTCCACCATGCTCTATATCTGCATCAGACAACTCATGCACCGTGTCACATTCTACATCCTCAACTGTGGAAAGGAGAACATAATCCTTGGACTCCCCTTGTTACGCTTGGTCCGGGTAGGAATGAGTGTAGGCTCAAAGAACTAACTGAGGGTCAAGGGGTTCGGGTGATTCAGTCAAGAGGGCTTGCCGAATAGTCAAAGGGGGTTCGTCCAACAATGAGTCGACAAAGAGATCAAGGGGTCGTTCAACAATGAGTCAACAAGAGGTTCAAAGGGGTCGTCCAATGATGAGTCGACAAGAAGGGTCAAGGAGATCGTCTGATGATGAGTCAATGAGAGGGGGTCAAGGGTTTGAAGTGATCAAGGTAGAATTGAGCAGGACTAAGCTGGGGTTACATCAAGTAAGACAACGGCTTAAGTACTGCGAAGAATAGAAGGTAATGGAAGGTCATGGAAGGTTGGTGACTAAGCGAAGTAAAGATAGAACCTTCCACAGGAAATAGAAGCGTAGATAGCAAGAATAGAAGACGGAAATGAAAGGTGTGCGATGAACACATTGCATGTTCTAGAGCACTCTAAAGAAGGTAAAAGATACTGGGTCAGGCTGGTCTATCGTATCAACGAACAATGAAGGAAAAGAAGTGAATCGTAACATTACCCCCGGAGTACATTCAAAATCACTATGAAGAATAAAATCAAAAGAAAAATCAGAAATCCATGCACCTATCTCCACCAGGGGAACCGGTCATGTTGGCATATGCAGAGTCATCATATCCCAGGTCATTGTCATTCAGGTCAAGATCGGCGAGTTCAAGATCAGGGGAGGGGCGACGATGACATTGACGAGGGTGGGGGGTTCGGCGACGACAGGACGAAGGGGGAGGGATCGGTCTAGGAACAGAGCCAGAGCCAGAGGACGGGGGGTCGGAGAGTCGGTCAACGAGGGGTTGGGATGGACCAGAACGCCTAGAATGCATAGAAGAAGCAGAGGAGAAGGAGGAATTCATGGGGTTAAGGGTACGAGGACGTGGACGACGAGGACAGCGGTGTTGGGTATGGCCAGGACGATGGCGGGCACAGTGAGGGCAGACGTAATACGGGCAATTGACGCGGATGTGAGAGAGTTGGTGGCAATGAAAACATGCCTGGCTGTAAAGGTGGTGGTTGGGAGAGAGAGGGACATTACGTTGTCCATCCCAACTGACTTTGGCTCGTTCCATGACTGCAAGTTCCTCAAGGGTGAGGGGTTCCTCGGAAGCCTCTGGGGAAGGGTTCTGGTGAAGACATCGGCATTCATCAAGCTCTCGGGTGTATCGTAGAACGTCTTTAGCTAATTTGTCCATTTCCAGTTGGTGCATGACAGAAAGGACGAGGTTGGTGAGCTCGGTGCGGGTTTCATGGAGGGCGGCGATGTGTTCCATGGGGTAGTCTGACATCCGGTTGGCAAGGGGGTAGAGGCTATGGATTTCTTGAAAAAGGAGAAGGAGGGTATTGAGGGGGGAAAAGGGTTCTAAATGGGCACGAAGGGGGGTAAGAAGGTGGGGAGTTTCGAGGAGGAGCATAAGGGAAGACTGCTCGGTGACAGGGAAGGGGTCTGGGCGGATACGTTGGGCATAAAGAGGTAACTCAACGGAGACAATGGGGTTAGGATTGAGAGGAGGGAGATGCAGAGGAGGGGATGTAGACCTGGGAATGCCCGGGTTGTAATTAGTTGAATCAAGGCCTTGGATACGGTAAAGCAGGGGGGTGGTCCAGCCTGTGGTAGCAGTGGTGGGGGAAGGGGATCTAGTGGGAGCAGACATGTTTGTGTTTCATGGGTGGTGCAAGGGATGAGGGAGGGAAGACGTGAGGGTGAAGGGTCTTATACTCAGATAAGATTTCCTTGGCATGGTCAAACTCTGATTCGGGTAACCAGGAATCTTCTTTGGCCGAATATCCCTTCCAGCGGACTAGGAATTTTCGGTTGTTCAGGGATCCATGATGTCAGATAATCTTTTCCATTTCGTACTCCTCTTCTCTGTTGATAAGGTCAGGTGGAGGAGAAGGGAAGTTCAGTCCGTGTACGTCGTTTTCGCGATAGGGCGATAACAAGGATGCATGGAAGACTGGGTGTATTTTCCACATTTGTGGGAGGCGGAGTTTATACATGAGGGAAGAGAGGACCTGAGTAATGGTAAATGGTCCTTCTTGCTTGGGTGCAAATTTCAGATGGGAGATAAGGCGTTTTAGGTTTCGGGCTTCTAGCCAAACCTTGTTGCCTTTACGGAAGGGGGTAAATTTTCCATGAAAGCGAGATTTCATTACTTGTCTGGCAAGTTTGTGGGCTGCCAGGGCTTCGTCTCTAGCTGCGGAGAGGAGTTTCAGTTGTTCTTCGACTGCAGGGAGGTTGGTTTCGGCGATGATAGTGGAAAGGGGACGAGGTTCAAATCCCATCATGAGGAAGAATGGCGATTTGTTGGTGACGGAGTGAGGGCGGTGATTGTGGGCGAATTTGGCGTGGGAGATGAGGTCAGACCATGTGGAGGGGGAATTGCCGCAGAAGATCTGAAGGTATGTTTCCACCTCTTGGTTTACCTGTTCGGTTTCTCCATCAGATTGAGGATGGTAAGCCATGGAGAGGGAGAGGTTGTATCCGAGGAGGCATCCAAGTTCTTTTGCGAAGGAGGAGGCAAACTGGGGTCCACGATCCGAGATGATCTTGTCATAAAGGCCGAACCGAGTATAAACCTTGTGGAAAAAGAGGGAGGCGATTCCCTTGGCGGAGACGGATTTCTTCATAGGGCAGAGAATCACCCCCTTAGTAAGCCCATGGTCAACCACGACCAAAAGACTATCAAAGCCATTGGAGACAGGGAGATCCGTAATGAGGTCACAGGAAATCTGTCGAAAAGGCATGGTGGAAGACAAAGCGATGGGGAAGAGGGGAGGGGTTGTGGGATGGGTGTTTGCTATGGAGGATTGGCAGAGGGCACAGCCTTCAATGTATTTTCGCACAAACTGAGTGAGACCAGGCCACCAAAACTCAGCAGTGACGAGTTGGCGGGTTTTAAGATATCTGGGGTGACCAGCAGAGGTGTGATCATGGTGTCGTTCAACGATGGAGTGGCGGAGGTCTAGGGGGACATAGATACGTCCTTGGAAGGTGAGGACGCCAGCATCGTATTGCCAATCTGAGAGATGAGAACGGAATCGGGCAGGGATATCACCGGTGGTAGCGTGTAGTGCTTCTAGGACAAGGGGATTGGAAGCAGAGGAGGCAGCCAGTTTGGTTTGGAGGGAGGTGTCGATGAGGTTGACAAAAAGAGTGTCTGGGAGGAGGGTGATGTTGTCATTATCTTCATCAGTTGGTGGGAGAAGATCTGGGTGGCGAGAGAGGGCATCTGGTGTGGCAAGGGAGGTACCAGGGATGTGGGTCAGGTGGAGGTCAAAGTCCGAGATATCAAGTAACCAACGAGCCTGTCGTCGGTTGAGTTTCTGGGGTTGGCAGAAGTATGTGAGGTTTTTGTGATCTGTGAAGACTTCGACAGGGAAGGGGGATCCTTGGAGATAGTGGTGCCAGGTTTTGAGGCCACGAATGACGGCGAGGAGTTCTCTGTCGTAGATATCATAGTTTCATTCGGCAGGGGAGAAGGACTGAGAGAGGTAGGAACAGGGATGCCAATCTCCGTTGGCATCAGTTTGGAGGAGGACTCCACCAGAGGCGTACTTGGAGGTGTCAGTGGCTATGGCAAAGGGGCAGGCGGGATCGGGGAGATGGAGGATCGGTTGACTGAGAAATAGTTGTTTGAGTTCGTCGAAGGACTGTTGGCAGCTGGGGGACCAGTCCCAGGGTTGGTTCTTTTTTGTGAGGTCAAGGAGGGGGCATGCGATGTTCAAGTAATTGGGGATGAAGCGTCGGTAGAAGTTGGCAAATCCGAGGAAGGATTGGACGTCTTTGACTTTGACTGGAGTTGGCCATTCGCGAATGCCATCTAGTTTCACTGGATCCATGGCGAGCTCATTGGGGCGTACGATCATGCCAAGGTATTCAACCTCATTGGTAGCGAACATGCATTTCTTGAGTTTGAGGTGAAGGTCCAACTCAGTCATGCATTGAAGTACACATTTGGTTCGCTCCTCATGGGTTTTGGCATCAGGGGAGAAGATGAGAAGGTTGTCCATGTAGATGACGAGCCATCCTTCTGCGATCATATCATGGAAGGAGTCATTCATGAAACGTTGGAAGGTGGCGGGGGAGTTACAAAGACCAAAGAACATGACCGTCGGTTCAAACAGTCCTTTGTGGGTGATGAAGGCCGCTTTCCATTGGTGACCATCCTTGATGCGAACATTGTTATATCCCCAACGGACATCGAACTTGGTAAAGGTCTTAGCACCTTTGAGTTTGTCGACGAGGTCGGAGATGAGGGGCAGAGGGTAGGCGTCGCGGATGGTATGTTCATTGACGTAGCGATTGTCTTGGCAGGGTCGAAGACCACCATCCTTCTTTTTAACGAAGAAGAAGGGGGAGGCTTGGGGTGAGTTGGAGGGACGAATCTTTCCTGCCTTGAGGTTCTCGTCGAGAAATGCGTTGGTAGCGGCTTTTTCGTCAGGGGAGAGAGGGTAGATCTTGCCGACTTTCGGGGTGAAGGAGTCATCGAGATTAATCTCATGGTCATAGGGTCAGCTAGGAGGGACGTGGTCGGTTGCTTCTTTCAAGAAGACAGAGGCAAAGGACGAATATTCAGGGGGAAGGGTTGCCTTTGGTTTGGCCTTTTCAGCGGCCATAGCTAGTTCAGTTGCCGTAGTGATCTTGGCAATGGTGGCAGAGGAAATAAATCAAGATCCGCAGCGCATGATTCGATTGATGATCCAGTTGTCGTTAGCTTGTTGGAGGTATCGAGCTTCGGTGTCCTTCTTCATGTAATCGTAGAGATGTCCGTCCCAGACGGAGTCGACTTGTACATGTCGAGGTGGGCAAGGGGTTGGTGTCGAGGGAGTAGGAGTTGGTTTGGTACGGTTGTAATAAATCTCCTGGGATTGATCAGAGTCGAGGGAAATGGATAGCTCTCGTTTGATCCAGTTGATGGTGGGGTTGACTTTCCTAAGCCAGGGAAGTCCAAGGATTACGTTCTCTTTTCCACAGTTGAGGATGTAGAACATGACGCGGTGCATGAGTTGTCCGATGCGGACATAGAGCATGGTGGAAAAACGGATAAGACCGTTCTTGTTCAAGGATTGGTCAACATTTTTGACAGCAATGGGGGTGGGGAGTCGTTCTTTTGGGAGATGATGTTTTTGAACAAAGTCCCAATCGATGCAAGAGATTTGTGCTCCAGAGTCAACAAGAGCACGAGTTCCAATGGCTTTTAGGTGCAAGGGTTCGACGATTTCAATGGGAATTTGCATAGACTGCTTGGTAATCAACGATACAAGTACAGGAGCACATGTAAAAGAGGGAGAGCCTTGCGTTGGGAAAGGTCTCTGTTCTAAAAATCCTCGTTGGAGGGTACGAAGGAGATCCTTGCTACGGTTTCTTCTTTGTCATTGTCCTCGACTTCTACTAGTCTGGGGACTTCTTCGACTTTCCTAACCTTCCTTTCTCCGGTTTTCTTCGGCTGGGAAGAGAAGTGGGGGCACTCTCCTGAGAGATGTCTGGGTTTTCGGCAGTGGAAGCAAAGTCCTTTGGCAATGCAGCGTTTCCGTTCTTCTGGGGTTAACTTGGATACCTTGATGGCATCAACGTCCATGGCATCAGGGTCTTTCTGGGGACGGGAGGAGGAGGAGGAGAACGAGTGGTAGGAGGGGAAGGTGGTCTTGCCTCGTTTTGCCATATCATCGGCTCTTCCCCATTGGGTGAGGAAGTGAGTGGACTTGGCGTACCATTCGTCGATCTTTGTGGGGATGGTGTCCATAGACATGATGCAATGCATGAGTTTGGTGTAGATGCCGGTGGAGAAGTATCCGATGAGGACATTTTGGTCAGTGATCCTGCAGATCTGGACGTGGTTCTGGAATTCGGAGATGTACTTGGTGAGGTCGGAAAGGGAGGGTTTTCCTTCCATCTTGGTGGACGAGAGCCAGGTGATGGAGAGAGCGACGGTGTCTTTGTGTTCAAAGGCAGTGTTGAATTCAGTAATAAAGTCTGCATAGGTACCGAAACCTTTGTTTGCGTTAAGGGTGGCTTTTCGGAAGGAGGAGGCCTAGGTGAGGGCAGCTCCTTTAGTCATATACAAGAGGGCGAAGGCTATCTTCTTGGCGTCGGTGGTATAGACTTCTTCATTGACGAGGAGGTAGGTTCAGACAGAGTCCAACCAAATCGTGGCTTTGGCGTAGTCACCATCAAAGTTTTCGGAGGCGCCGATGCGAAGTTCAACGGGTTTAGAAGTCATGGTGGAACGAGGGGGTTGTGGGAGAAGGAAAGGGGGAAGTGGGTGAGAGGGAACGAACTGACGAGGGGGAACAGGAGTGGAGGATGGGGGAGGAAGGAGGAGAGGTCTGGTTATGGTGGGGGTGGGGAGAGGTGGTGTTGGTTCCTGAGGAGAGATGTCAGGGGCAGAGGCGAAGGTTTCTTTGTCCGAGGTTTCAGTGGAGGGAGGAGATTCAGAGGGGACTCAATAAGAGCAACATAGTGCCCTTTCAAGGGCTCCTGGGGTTCGAGGGGAGGAAATGGTGAGAGACTACAACAATGGTAGCTCGAAAAGAGGAGCTTAGTCCTTTTGTTACGCTTGGTCCGGGTAGGAATGAGCATAGGCTCAAAGAACTAACAGAGGGTCAAGGGATTCGGGTGATTCAGTCAAGAGGGCTTGCCGAATAGTCAAAGGGTTTGTCCGACGATGAGTCAACAAGAGGTTCAAAGGGGTTCATTCGACGATGAGTCAATGAGAGGTTCAAAGGGATCGTCCGACGATAAGTCAACGAGAGGGGTCAAAGGGGGTCATCCAACGATGAGTTGACGAGAGGGGTCAAGGGTTTGAAGGGATCAAGGTAGAATTGAGCAGGACTAAGCTGGGGTTACATCGAGTAAGACAACAGCTTAAGTACTGTGAAGAATAGAAGGTAATGGAAGGTCATGGAAGGTTGGTGACTAAGCGAAGTAAAGATAGAACCTTCCACAGGAAATAGAAGCGTAGATAGCAAGAATAGAAGACAGAAATGAAAGGTGTGCGATGAACACATTGCATGTTCTAGAGCACTCTAAAGAAGGTAAAAGATACCGGGTCGGGCTGGTCTATCATATCAACAAACAATGAAGGAAAAGAAGTGAATCGTAACATTACACAGGTCCTCTCTTCCCTCACCTATAAACTCCACCTCCCACATACATGGAAAATACACCCAGTCTTCCACACATCCCTGTTATCACCCTATCACGAAAACGACATACACAGACCAAACTTCCCCTCCCCTCCACCTGACCTTATCAACGGAGAAGAGGAATACGAAATGGAAAAGATTATCCAGCATTGTGGAACCCCGAACAACCAAAAATTCCTAGTCCACTGGAAGGGATATTCAGCCAAAGAAGACTCCTGGTTACCTGAATCAGAGTTTAACCATGCTAAGGAAATCCTATCCAAATATAAAACCCTCCACCCTCATGCCTTCCCCCTTTCATCCTTCACACCACCCACAAAACCCAAACATGTCCGCTCCCACTAGATCCCCCTCCCCCACTGCTGCTACCACTGGCTGGACCACCCCCTTACTCTATCATATCCAAGGCCTTGATTCCACTAATTACAACCTGGGCATTCCCTGGTCTACATCTCCCCCTCTATGTCTCCCTGCTCTCAACCCGAACCCTGTCATCTCTGTCGAACTACCCCTCTATGCCCAGCATATTCACCCTGACCCCTTCCCTGTCACCAAACAATCTTCTCTCATGCTCCTCCTTGAAACCCCCCATCTCCTTACTCCCCTTCGTGCACATTTAGAACCTTTCTCCCCCCTTGATACCTGTTACGCTTGGTCCAGGTAGGAATG